>PVLC010034316.1:0-16929 GCA_004027655.1 Graphiurus murinus
GCTTGTAATCCCAGCATTCGGGAGGCTGAGACCAGAGGATCCGGGTTCGCAGCCAGCCTCAGCTACCTAGTGAGGCACTCCGCAACTTAGTGAGACTCGGTTTCAAAATAAAGAATAAAAAATAGGGCTGGGGGTATAGCTCGGAGGTAGAATGCCTCTGAGTTCAATCCCCAGTACCGCAAAAAAAAAAAAAAAAAAATAAGCCCGGTTGTGGCGGCACATGCCCATAATCCCAGTACTTGGGAGGCTGAGACAGGAAGATCGTTGGTTCGGGGACATTCTCAGCCACTTAGTGAGGTCCTCTGCAATTTAGTGAGACCCTGTTTGCAATTAAAAAAATAAAATAGGATTGGAGGTGTAGCTCAGAGGCAGAATGTCCCTGGGCTCAATCTCAGTGTCACAAACAAACAAACAAAGGAAAGGGCTGGTGAGGTAGCTCAGAGTTAGAATGCCCCTGGGTTCAATCCCCAGTGCCAAAAAAAAAAAGAAAAAAAAAAAAAGGAAGAAAGAAAGAAATATTATAGGGTGATGATCTCTCTTTCTTGGTCCTTAATTCCCTAGAGAAAGATTTAAAACAGAAAGCATGAATAGAAGAATATAATAGGTTTACTTAGAGAAGTGAGGGTACGGTTCTACAGAAGGCCATGATCAAGGGTTACGTTCCAGGGAAAGGCTCCGGAGCCACCCATTTCTGGGAGTGGAAAATGGCATGGAGTCTTCCACGTGGAGAGTTTTATTCAGCCTGGACACCTTTCCCTCTCATGCATATGCATTTAGAAACCTTTCCCCTCATGCATATGCATTTGGAAGCCTTTCCCCTTAATGCATATGTATTTGGGGAGGTCACGTGTCTTCGTGTGTCTGCCTGTGCTGTGTTCCCACTATTGGAGACTTTTTCTTCTGGGAGTCTAACTGAAACCCTGGGGAGTGAAGGCGGTCTCTAAAAAAGCAGCTGCAGTGCCTTTTTGTTGGTTTGTTCAGTGCTGGGGACTGAACCCAGAGGCATTCTACCTCCAAGTTATACCCCCAGCCCAACTTTATTTCTTATTTGGAAACAGGCTCTCACTAAGTTGTGAAGGCCCTTGCTAAGTTACTGCAGCTGGCTTCAAACCTGCGATCCTCCTGTCTCAGCCTCCCAGGTACTGGGATTACAAACGTGCACCACCATGCCTGGCTTTAGCTGCAGCTCCTTATCTGTTCTCAGGAGGTCTGGCTTGGTTGAATCCTCTGCCCCATTTATTTCCTTGCCTTGCTAAACTCTAATCTGACGACCTACTACTAGGGAGAATCATTATAGGAAAATGTGTCTGTTTTATGTTTAGATGCTGGGGCTCTGTTGACCTTGGCCCTTATCATGTGATCTTTTTTGTGGGGGGGTACTGGGGATTGAACTCAGGGGCATTCTACCTCCGAGCTGCACCCCCAGTCCTATTTTTGATTCTTTATTTTGAAACAGAGTCTCACTAAGTTGCGGAGAGCCTCACTAAGTAGCTGAGGCTGGCTTCGAACTCGGATCCTCCAGTCTCAGCCTCCCGAATGCTGGGATTACAAGCGTGCGCCACCACACCTGGCTCACTATGTGATCTTAAATAGGTTCCTTCATTTTTCTGGGCCTCAGTTACCTTATCTATAAGCTGAGATTGATAAATCTTTTCTTGAATTTTCTTTTTTTTTTGGGGGGGGGGTTACTGGAAATTGAACTCAGAAGCATTCTACCTCTGAGCTACACCCCCAGCCCAATTTTATTTTTTATTTTGAAACAGGGTCTCACAAGTTGCGGAAGGTCCCAGTAAGTTGCTGAGACTGTCCTCGAACCTGCAATCTTCCTATCTCAGCCTCCCAAGTACTGGAATTACAGGTATGTGCCACTAGACCCGGTTTCTTGATGTATTTTGTGAGAATATGAAATGCTTTATGTGAAACCAAGAGTCTGGCACATACACTCTTATCTACAAATGATCTCTCTTATCCACATTCCTCCTGTCTCAGAACACTGCAATGATGCAAGCTTGATAGTTAGAACTCTCATAGCCAGAAAGCCACAACTGTGATCTGTTTTGTGTTTATAAAAGTACAAAAAAAAAAAGAAGCCAGGCGTGGTGACGCACAACTGTAAACCCAGTACTTGGGAAGCCGAAACAGGAGGATGAGAACAGCCTCAGCAACTTAGTGAGACTGTTTTAAAATAAAAAAGGCTGGGAGTGTGGGTGGCAACTGTAGCTCAGAGGTAGAATGCCCCTGGGTTAATCCCTGGTGTGTGGTGTGTGTGTGTGTGTGTGTGTGTGTATCACAAAAGGATACAGTTTTCCTCAGCTGCACAATATCTTAGTAATACAGACCTGGAGGGTATTTGTGAAGAGTACATGAGTTAATGCATGTAAGATGCTTGGAAGACAACCTGGCATGCAATCAACAAACGTTAGCTATTACTGTTGTTGCTGTCATGCAAATACTGGACTCTCTCACCCCGTCATTAAAGGGCTTGGGAACAGGTATGTTATGTCACAACAAATGGGAAAATCAGGCGGGGCGAGGCCGGCGCCAGAGATGCAGGGTCTGGCCATCTTTCTTTGACAAGGAATGTGAGCTTGTGGTCCTTTCACTCCCTGAGCTGATGTCCTTCTCTGTGCAAAAGAGGCCACGCCCCACCCATGCAGCACACAGGTGTGGATCTGCTTCACACGGAACCATTCGTCTAGATTTAAACTGGAAATTCGTCTAGATTGAAACTGGGCATTTAAACTGGAAAACCTGCACAGTGTGTTCATGATTTTATAGGTTCTCAGCAATCAGAAAAGTAGCAAATGTATTAATTAGAAATGATTGGCAGTTGAGCCGGGTGTGGTGGCGCACGCTTGTAATCCCAGCATTTGGGAGGCTGAGACCGGAGAATCCGGGTTCGTGGCCAGCCTCAGTTACTTAGTGAGGCACTCTGCAACTTAGTGAGACTCAGTTTCAAAATAAAGAATAAAAAATAGGGCTGGGGGTGTAGCTCAGAGGTAGAATGCCCCTGAGTTCAATCCCCGGTACTGCAAAAAAAAAAAAAAAAAAAAAAAAAAAGGAATGGAAAAAAAGAGATAGGTGCATAGATAGATGGATAGATAGGTAGATAGATAGATAGATTTCCATACAAAGATTGATTTCCATATATACAGAGAAAGATTTCCATAAATACAGGTAGATTTTGGCATCTATCTACGTATTTAGCAATCTGTCATAGTTAAACTACTGTAAATGCTGGGCTCTTCTTGGAGACACGATACTGTCCCTGGATTGCGAAGCCATAAGGAGGCGCATGCTCATAACTGGTGCTGCACTCCACCCTCAGGTACCCTGTGAGCAGTACATCTCATTCCTGCCCTGGCTTCTGCAATCTGTTGTGACGGCAGCAATAACAACATCATCTTAACTTGCCTTATTCTTTTGTGAAAACTAGTTCTATGCAACTCTCAAATCAGAGTACTAGGGAGACTGTAATCCCTGTACTTGGGAGACTGAGACGGGAGAGTTGTGGGCTCAAGGCCAGCCTCAACAAATCAGTGAGACCCCATTTCAAAAATTAAAAAATAAAATGGGAACCATGGGTGGTGGTGCACGCTTGTAATCCCAGTACTTGGGAGGCTGAGACAGAAGGATTGCAGGTTTGTGGCCAGCCTCAGCTACTTAGTGAGGCCCTCTGCAACTTAGTGAGACCCCGTTTATAAAGAATAAAAAATAGGAGTGGGGGTGTAGCTCAGAGGTAGAATGCCCCTGGGTTCAATCCCCAGTAACCCCCCCCCCCCAAAAAAAAAGGCTGGGGATGTAGCTTGGAGGTAGAATGCCCTTCGGTTCAATCCTTAGTACGAAAAGGAGGAGGAAGAGAAGGAGGAGGAGGAGGAGGAGGAGGAGGAATGTAACTTAAAGCTCAGCAGAAAGTAATTCTGTGAAATGATCAGTGGCCAGCACATGTGTAATCAACCTTTTTGGCTCTTCATAGAACACATGCGCATAAAATGGTTGCATTAGCGTGATCTGTGGGTGAAGCTTTTGGCTTCCTGGTATTAAACAGTCACCAACTGAACACTTGCACAGGCCCAAAAGAAGAATCAGTGGTTTCAATGAAAGTGGTCTTCAAGCCCCTTAAAAGTAACCTGAGCAGAAAGCAGGTCAGGGTAGAGCTTTTCGACACTTACGGCTGTCATCCCTATTAATGGCATGATGCTCTCTCAGGCAATGCAGGGCCACATCCTGTGTTAAGCCTTGTGTAGAGCTGACATGGGTCGACGCTGGTCCACGCAGGTGAGCCCGGTTAACTCATTAACTCCTACACCAACCCTGGGAAGTGGGTGAAGAAACCAGGGCTCCGCGATGCTGGTGACCCCCGGCACACGCTGTACAGCTCAGAGCCAGAAGGGCAGGGTTTGAGCCTCAGCAGGCTGGCTCCCACAAATCTGCTTTCGACACACCGCGTCTCAGTCACAGATTCACAGATGCCTCTCACTTCTCCAATCTTTGAACGAGTCCTGTTCTTACGTGAAAATGTTTCTCGAAAATTCCCAATATCCTAGCATTGAAAATCATTTTGAATCGTGATTTTCTCGTCTATTAACTATACGCTCCATGGTTGAGTTATCAGCAAATCGGATAAGCATGCCTCCTGTCTTTGTAGTATGTCTAAGGGCAGCCTCCCAGGTCCTGAGGATTCACTGGCTGGAACCATTTATTAAGCCACTGGACAGTCCTGTCCACCATTTCTCAGAATAGCAAAGCTATTTATTCATTATTCTTTTTCCCCCCGGTACAGGGGATGAACCTGGGGGCATTCTACCTCCGAGCTATACCCCAGTTCCATTTCTTATTCTTTATTTTGAAACAGGGTCTCACTAACTTGCAGAGGGCCTCACTAGGTAGCTGAGGCTGGCTGCGAACCCGGATCCTCCTGTCTCAGCCTCCCAAATGCTGGGATTACAAGCATGTACCACTGCACCCGGCCTTCATTATTCTTCTGATTCCCACGTTTTCTAATTTCTGTCAGTTCTCCTCATTCTTATATAATCAGCTCCCTTTTCTTTTATTCTAGTATTTATTTGATGCTGGGGATTGAACCCAGGGGCATTCTACCTTTGAGCTACCCCCCCATCCCTATTTTATTTTATTTATTTTTCACAGTACTGGGGATTGAACACAGGGGCATTCTACCTCTGAGCTACACTCTCAGCCCTATGTTTTTTTTTTTTTTTTAGAAACACTGTCTCATTGGGTGGTAGAGGGCCTCACTAAGGTGCTGAGGCTGGCTGAAAATCTGCAATACTCCTGTCTCAGCCTCTCAAGTATTGGGATTACAAGTGTGCACCGCCACACCAGGCTTATTTTTTATTTTCAGCCAAGGTCTCTGTATGTTGCTGAAGGCTTCACTAAATTGGTGAGGCTTGCCTTGTACCTGGGGTCCTCCTGACTCAAGCCTCCCACCTCTTGGGATTACAGGTGTGCGCCACCATGCCCAGCTGATAATGTAATATCTGATTTGCAGATATGCTGAGTTTGACACATCTGGAATCATACAAGTAGGAATTCCACAACTGAGTGAAAGTGTTAGGCTGGTGCTGAGAAACCTATTAGTCTGGGAAGGCCTATTTTGTCAGAGGCATCCACTCGGAGGCTACCTGTGAAGCCACCATTCAGAGAAAGGGACAGGAGACCTTGTGGAGTTATCTACAGTTAGGCAGAAGCGGTAGGAAGGCAAGTTAAGCAAAGACTGAACTCCAGACAGTAAAAGAAGAACTGAAGCTGGGCGTGGTAGTCCAGGCCTGTAATCCCAGTACTTGGGAGGCTGCGACACGGAAGGTTGCAGGTTTGAGGCCACCCTCAGCAACTTAGCCGGACCCTGTTTCTTCCTTCCATCCTTTCTTTCGCAATAACCGTGCCTCGGATAAACTTCATTGGCCTTGATACTTCCACTGAGCAATGCTAGAGAGACCCTGTTTCAAAATAGAAAAAGAAAAAAAAAAAATAGGGTTGCGGGGTATAGCTCAGAGATAGAAACCCCTGGGTTCAATTCCAAGTAACACACCCACACACGGAAGAACCAGAATAATGTTACGGGAAAAGAGGAAGGATTGGAGGAGATGGAAAAAAAGGGAGAGAGATGCCTTGGAAAAGGTCATAAGAGGAGTAGGTCCGAGGTCACACTGAAGGATCTGTCTCCATAGGGAGTAGAAGACCAGTCGGCAAGGATCAGAAGAAAACGCCGGGGGTGGGGTGGGGGGCACTGTGAGCTGGAAGGAGAAAAGACATGGGAGCAGAGGGGAGGAGAGGGCAGGTCTGCGGCGGCGCCCATCCCATGGCGGGCCCTGACGGCCAGCTACTTCGAGCTCGATGGGTTCAGCCCCTGCCCGGGCTTCTCCAGCGCCGCCGGGCCCGGGATGCAGGCCGCGCACCCGAGCACCGCAGCGCATGCAGCACGACCCCGAGGGATACAGAGCCCCGCGCCGCGGCTTCCTCCAACGCCGGGAGGCTCGCCCTGGCCGCGGCGCCGCCGGATCTGGGCTCAGCCTGGGCGTCCAGAGCCCCACAGGGCGGCCTGCCTTGAGCCCTTCCTTTACCCTGCAAGCACTTAATCTCCTCGGCCCCTCTGTCTGCAAGATGGAGCTTCCCCCAACCGCCAGCTCAACTGGTCCCCATCCTCCTTGCGGTGCACCTCCGGGCCGGGCGGGGGCGCTGTGGGACTCTGACGACGCCGTGGCGGCACCCGTAGGCGATTCCGGAAGTGACGCATGAGTCGCGCCCGGCGGTGGAATTTCCGCTGCGCGCCGAAAACGGAAGTCCCGCCCACTTCCGAGAGCGGAAGTCCGGTTCTCCGAGCCGGGTCGCCCCGTGCTACTCGCTGACAGCATGGCGCCCTACAACTTCAAGAAGATTACGGTGGTCCCGTCCGCCAAGGTAGGAGGCTGAGAGAACGCTTCCACACCTCTCGCCTTTTTCTTCCGCCAGATCGCCTGGGGGGACCCAGGCCTGAGCCCTGCGGCTGGGAGAGGGGGCGTCTTGAGTCCTCCCGTCCCCCGGTGCCGGCCCGGATTGGTAGGCCGCGTCCTCTGATGATCAGGGACCCCCAGAGAACAGCCTCACGCCCAGAGCCTCATCGCCCCACCCCAGGCAGGGATCCCCCAGAAACCGGGCGGGGTCCCTCCCAGACCAAAGCCCGACAGGCGCTGTCGAGGTGATGGGGTGGGCGGGTGATGGCTACCCCCAGAAGTTCAAGGGAGGGAAGCCTACCGTGATCGGCGATGGTCTGAGGCCCCTGGAGCCCCCTTCTCTTTCAGGGAGACTTGCTTCGTTGTTGTTATTATTTTTTTTATTTTTTTTTGCGGTACTGGGGATTGAACTCAGGGGCATTCTACCTCCGAGCTACACCCCCAGCCCTATTTTTTTATTCTTTATTTTGAAACCGAGTCTCACTAAGTTGCAGAGTGCCTCACTAGGTAGCTGAGGCTGGCCGTGAACCCGGATCCTCCGGTCTCAGCCTCCCGAATGCTGGGATTACAAGCGTGCGCCACCACGCCCGGCTTATTTTTTTTAAAAATGAAAGCCATTTCTTTTTATTGTTGGGTTGGGGGAAACGCAGTTTTCACATGGCAGGGTTGATGTAGGACAGAAGGAATAAAATTTAGGCAGAAAGGAGACATTGGGGGGGGGAAGGGAAAGATAGTTTTAAAATCTGAAGAGTTCTAGCTGACCCCACCCTATAGGGTGTGCTCAATCTTAGAAAAGTCTAAGTGGGCCACACCTTGTTAATACCCTGAATCCCAGCCCCCACCAGACACTCAGGGCAAAGGTCAGGCCCATCTTGAAACACCCATCTTAACCTGAGGAAGAGGAGGGCCCAATTTGGACCGCCTACCTGTCGCCCACCAATACCTGGAAGAAGGAGGAGGTCCAGACTTCTTCTGTGCCCACCTCTCAAAAGCCTATAAAAGACGGAGCTTTAGCCCGCCTCGGCCTCTTGGGACCTGGGAGGCACGTCTGGATAGGAAGATGCCTGCTCACCCGTTTTTCTCCCCCTTTCCTTATTTTTCCTAAATAAATTCCTACTTTTTGTTTCTGACTGGCACGTGTTAAAATTCTTTTTTTTCACGGAAGCCAAGGACCCACGTGTGGGACCGGGTTATCCCACAAGAGGGTAAACATTTGTATAGCGTTATTCAGTGTAGCAAAGGACAGTAGTAGGTAGGTAGATAGATAGATAGATAGATAGATAGATGCAAAGGACAGTAGGATGGATAGATAGATAGATAGATAGATACACACACTGTTAAGCAGTCAAGTTTGTAAGTGGAGAACTTTCAGTGGGGGTTGCTATTATGTAGGGGAAAGCGCTGATCGCTAAACAAGTTTCTTGGGCACGTCCTGGGGAACACAGCCAATTCAGAAGATGAATTGCTGTCACTGAACTTGCTGTAGTGTGACTTATCTATATTTCCTTATCTTCAAGTTTTAACGGTGAAATGAGCTCGCTTTGGAAAACTTGATTAAAAACTAATATTTCACATTCATGACACTTGAATTGTTTTGTCTCTTCTAACTGTCATTTTTCACTTCTCCCTGACAATGATTCTGCTACATCTCTCACTAGATTGTAGTATTTGGGAGGAAATAATGTGTGGAAAGTCATGTCTTGTTTGTATTTTTTGCCTTCATTATAGTTTCCCAACTGTTTCAAGTTTGTTGAAGGAATTTGCAGTTTTGTTTTTATTTGTTCATCTAATTGACTTAGTGGAGAACTTTAAAATGTCTATCTTCTTTTTTTTTTTTTTTCTAGTACTGGGGATTCAACCCAGGGGCATTCTATCTCAGAGCTATTCCTCCAGCCCTGTTTTTTATTCTTTATTTTGAAACAGGGTCTCACTAAGTTGCAGAGGGCCTCACTAAGTTGAGACTGGCTTTGATCCTATGATCCTCCTATCTCAGCCTCCCAAGTACTGGGATTACAAGCCATGCCCGGCAAAATGTCTATCTTCTGCTTGAGTGAGGTCTGTTTTTCTAGAGAACAAATGAGTTTATTCATGTCTAAGGGCTGTGCAACCATAATCCTTTGGTGACTGGACATGAAAAATAACATGGCTGGAAAATACAGGGCATGGTTTGTTGTAGAAACTATGGTGAGAGTGACTGATACATGTGCCAGATACTATGGGCACAAAAATGCATAAGAGATTAAGATTTGTTTATAAAAATAAACACTTGAATTGTTTATAAGTAAATAGTATAGATCTGTTTAAAATATATACTACTGTTAGATATTAATGTTTTAAGAAGACTTCAAACAAGGGGATGAAAAGAAGTTGTTTGAATTGTGTCTTATTTTCTTTAATTGCAGGACTTTATTGACCTTACATTATCCAAGACTCAACGAAAGACTCCAACAGTTATTCATAAACATTACCAAATTCATCTCATTAGACACTTTTATATGAGAAAAGTTAAATTTACTCAACAGTATTACCATGACAGACTCTCACAGATTCTTACGGATTTTCCCAAATTGGATGTAAGTAACTGGGGGACATGTGTGGTTATGTTAAATGTGAGCCTTCAGGGAATCACTGGTTAACCAGTTTGCTGTACTCACTTGACAGAAAAAGAAACCACTAATTTATTTGTTTCAGCGTTCTCTGTGAATGTCAAAGCCAGGAACAGAATCCAGATCTTCATTTGCCCCAACCAGACCTCATCTAAGGAGGCCGACTACCAAGTACTTGAATTACAAGCGTGTACCACCAAGCCTGGCTCTGAGGCCAAAGCTTTCTTCCTATAAAAAATATAAAAAAGGGCTGGGGATATAGCTTGGAGGTAGAATGCCCCTGGACTCAATGCCCAGTACAGAAATAAATAAACAAACAAACAAATAAATAAATACAAAAAATAAAAAAAATTCCTATGTAGGACAGGCATTTATTTTGTATTTGTCTCTAGGGCTTGACACGGGTACTCAATAAATATTGAATGAAGAATTACTTCTTGGGAAAGGTCAAGTATTGGAGAGTACCTGGGGATAAAAAGATTAAGATTATTATAAATTAACTTGATTTTAGAAAACACCTGATTTTAGAAAACAACGTATTTTTAATGTAATTAATGTCAGGTTCTCATGGTTCTTTGAGAAAAGGTTTAGAATGTATGAACATTATTACTACCTAGTAACAATCTATCCCTCTACTCTAGAAATTTTCTCAGCTTTGCATAGTTATATATATATATATACACACACACACACACACACACACACACACACACCTTTTAGAGGATGCCTGGCCTGTAGGTGGATAAGAGACCATTACGAGGTCCGTGCCGTGAATCTGGTGCCTGATCGAAAGATCATGATAACGTAAACAACTACGGTAGTGGTGAGGGAGTTAAGAAATGATTGGCTTCAGGGTCATTCAAAAGAAGAACTGACAGGATATACTCATAGACTGCATACAGGGTTGAGAAAAAAAGAATGGAGAAGACATTGGATGTTTCTGCCTTGGACAGCAAGAGGTGCTGCACGCAGGCTAAGGAGGAGGAGGGGAGGCCAGAGTCCAGTCTGCACATACTATCCTGTGATGTGTGTGAGATCGCAGTAGAAATGTCACAAGCTTGTGTGAGGGCCAGCCTGGAGCTGTAGAGACTTTAAAGCGGAGAAGGTATTAAAAACCTACCTGTAGCCGGGCGTGGTGGCGCATGCTTGTAATCCCAGCATTCCGGAGGCTGAGACCAGAGGATCCAGGTTCGCGGCCAGCCTCAGCTACCTAGTGAGGCACTCCGCAACTTAGTGAGACTCAGTTTCAAAATAAAGAATAAAAAATAGGGCTGGGGGCGTAGCTCGGAGGTAGAATGCCCCTGAGTTCAATCCCCAGTACCGCAAACAAAACAAAACAAAACAAAAAAACTACCTGTGACGACATGGTCCAGCAGTGAGCCTAGAGAGCAGGGTGCCGGGGGCTGAGTGTGTCCAGTTGGCCTGCGAGGATGAGCCAGCCAGGATCTGGAGAGGCAGGTGGCTATCAGGGAAAGCCATCGGAAGGGCCAGCTTCAAGGACTAGTGGCCTGTCACCCGCTGCTGCTGCTGCTGTAAGATCTAGGAGAAGGACGAGGCTTGGCAGCTGGGAAGTTCCTGGTGAGCTTGATGAGTTCAAAATTCCCCTGAGAGTGATTTCAAGAGGGAGGAAAGAGAAAATAAGACAGCTCTCTTCACAGCATTTGCAGAGAAGAAAGCAAAGAAATGGGCAGGAGGTTAGAAGGATTGTTGGTCAAGGGAATTTAAAATTTTTTAAAAAGGGAATTGGGAACTAATACCGTGTTTGCAGACTCACTTAAGTGGTCAGGTGGAGGGCAGGATTTCTGGACCTAGGTTCTGAGGAGGAGGAGAGGTGGGATCTGGTGCGTTTGAGGAGGGCTGGCCCAGCCGAGGTCCCCACATACCTCTTCAACATTACCGATGAAGGTTGGGCAAGTAGAAGCCGTGGGTTGTTGCTGCCTCCCTGCCGATTGCTTCTGTTTCCTTTGGGGGGGCGGGGGGGGGGATTCTGGGGATTGAACCCAGGCCCTTGCATTGCTCGGCAAGCTCTCGACCACTGAGCTACATCCCAGCCCTTTTTGTTTCGAGACCGAATCTCAATACATTGCCCAGGCTGGCTGTGAACTTGTAATCTTCCTGCCTCAGCCTTGTACCACTGTGCCTAGGTGCTTATGTTTTCTTTCCTTTTTCTCTTTTTTTTGTGGTGCTGGGGAATGAACCCAGGGGCATTTTACCTCTGAGCTACAGGGTCTCGGTTTGAGGAAGAAAAGGAAATCATTCTTCATGTGTTATTTATGAATAGGAAGGAGCAATTGTTGGACCCAAATGACTGCTGTGCCTTTTCTGTTTGTTACAGGATATCCATCCATTTTATGCTGATTTGATGAATATTCTCTATGACAAGGATCATTACAAGCTGGCTCTAGGACAAATAAATATTGCCAAAAATTTAGTGGACAAGTAAGGCATTTTCTTACTATGTTATCTTTGAAGTTATTGTCAAAGTGAAAAAAACTCACATATTTTTAATTTTTTAAGTGTTGCTAAGGATTATGTGCGGCTTATGAAATATGGCGATTCTCTCTACCGCTGCAAACAGCTGAAGCGCGCTGCCCTCGGGCGGATGTGCACAATCATCAAGAGACAGAGGCAGAGTTTGGAGTATTTGGAACAAGGTACTTGAATACGTAAGCACTCGTGGGTTTTCATGTGTTAAGATGATTGGTTCTTGTTGAGGACTTAGTTTTTTTTTTTGTGTGTGTGTGGCACTGGGGATTGAACCCAGGAACATTCTGCCTCCAAGCTCCACCCCCCATCCCTATATATATATATATATATATATATTTTTTTTTTTTTTTGGTACTGGGGATTGAACTCAGGGGCATTCTACCTCCGAGCTATACCCGCAGCCCTATTTTTTATTCTTTATTTTGAAACAGGGTCTCACTAAGTTGCGAAGGTCCTCACTAGATAGCTGAGGCTGGCCTCGAACCCGGATCCTCCGGTCTCAGCCTCCCAAATGCTGGGATTACAAGCGTGCGCCACCACGCCCGGCTCCATCCCTATATTTTTAATTTTGTTTGGAAACAGGGTCTCACTAGGTTAATGAGAGTCTCACTACTTGCTGAGACTGTCCTTGAACCTTCGATCCTCATGTCTCAGCCTCCCACTACTGAGATTAAAGGCATGTGCTATCACGCCTAGCTTAGTTTTTTTTTTTCCAGTACTGAGGATTGAGCCAAGGGGCATTCTACCTTTGAGCTCCACCATCAGTCTTATTTTTTATTCTTTATTTTGAAACGGGTATTACTAAGTTGCCGTGGGCCTCACTAAGTAGCTGAGGTTGGCCACGAACCCGGATCCTCCTGTCTTGGCCTCCCAAGTACTGGGATTATTATTATTATTATTATTATTTTTTTTTTTTGCGGTGCTGGGGATTGAACTCATGGACATTTTACCTCCGAGCTATACCCCCAGCCCTATTTTTTATTCTTTATTTGGAAACTAGGTCTCACTAAGTTGCAGAGTGCCTCACTAGGTAGCTGAGGCTGGCCGCGAACCCGGATCCTCCTGTCTCAGCCTCCCAAATGCTGGGATTACAAGCGTGCGCCACCACACCCAGCTCCAAGTACTGGGATTATAAGCATGCGCCACCATGCCTGGCTCTAGTTTTTGTTTTAGAGATGATGGCATCAAATTATTTCTCTAGCATAACCTATAAGAAATTCTAATAGATTACAATGCTTACAAACTGATAGTGCTATTCAGAAAATGTGTTTAATATTTAATAAGTAAGAGATAGACAGGTATCTTGGGAAAATACTGAAAAATACATAAAAATCAAATGACTCATAGTTTTACATAGTACTGACATTTTTATTTTCAAGAAATACCTGTAACTAATAGGGCAATTTTTGAATAATGTAGTAGGATTTTATGGAAAAAATACTTGCCTTTTTCCAGACATGTAACTTTACACTCAAGATCATTTTGACTTGTTTGGTTTTGTTAGGCTAGAAAGAGGAATCATAGTGCTGTCACATTTGGAAAATGTCATTGTATATGCAAGTATTCTTTTGTATTTGCAGTTATTCTTTTTCATTCATTTGTATTTTCTCCATCACTTTTACATTTTAAAAGTTGGAGTGAGCCGGGTGTGGTGGCGCACGCTTGTAATCCCAGCATTCGGGAGGCTGAGACTGGAGGATACAGGTTCGCGGCCAGCCTTAGCTACCTAGTGAGGCACTCCGCAACTTAGTGAGATTCGGTTTCAAAATAAAGAATAAAAAATAGGGCTGGGGGTGTAGCTCGGAGGTAGAATGCCCCTGAGTTCAATCCCCAGTACCGCAAAAAAAAAAAAAAAAAAAAAAGTTGGAGTGAGAGTAATATAACCATGAACTTGCAGTATAACTAATTTGAGAGAAAATTTCAAGTACATCATAAATTTTGAGTCTCTTAATTTTTCAATCTAAACTTCTTATAGTGCGTCAGCATTTGTCCCGTTTGCCAACCATTGATCCAAATACAAGAACTCTGATTTTGTGTGGGTACCCGAATGTGGGGAAATCCAGCTTCATCAATAAGGTAGGTCTGTTATTTTTATAAAGCAAATTTTCTAACGGCTGTTCTCCCACTGGGTATCTTCCCAGTGCTGGGCCTCCTGCCTTCCTGGTACCAGGCCATTTACCAAAGTTGGTAACTCCTATGCAGTTTAGTCATCTTCCCTACCAAGAATTTGTCTTAATGGGTAGGTGCTTTGCTTACATTGTTTGATAGGAAATGAGTTATAAATCTCTGGTAATTGTGAAATTTTTGATTGCTTTGTTTCAAGGTGACAAAAGCAGATGTGGAAGTTCAGCCCTATGCATTTACCACCAAGTCTTTGTTTGTTGGGCACATGAATTATAAGTATCTACGTTGGCAGGTGAGAGCTTATGTTTATTTTTTTATTTTTTATTTTTCTTCGGTACTGGGGATTGAACTCAGGGGCATTCTACCTCCAAGCTATACCCCCAGCCCTATTTTTTTTTTTTTTTTTTTTGTTTTTGCGGTACTAGGGATTGAACTCAGGGGCATTCTACCTCCGAGCTACACCCCCAGCCCTATTTTTTATTCTTTATTTTGAAACCGGGTCTCACTAGGTTGTGGAGTGCCTCACTAGGTAGCTGAGGCTGGTCTCGAACCCGGATCCTCCGGACTCAGCCTCCCGAATGCTGGGATTACAAGCGTGCGCCACCACGCCCGGCTCCCAGCCCTATTTTTTTTTTATTCTTTATTTATTTATTTTTTTTTCGGTACTGGGGATTGGACCCAGGGGTATTCTACCTCCGAGCTATACCCCCAGCCCTATTTTTTATTCTTTATTTTGAAACCGGGTCTCACTAAGTTGCGGAGTGCCTCACTAGATAGCTGAGGCTGGCCGTGAATCCTCCCATCTCAGCCTCCCAAATGCTGGGATTACAAGCGTGCGCCACCACGCCCGGCTGAGAGCTTATGTTTAAACATTGAACAAACATCTCGGTGTGAGCCGGGCGTGGTGGCGCACGCTTGTAATCCCAGCATTCGGGAGGCTGAGACTAGAGGATCCGGGTTCGCGGCCAGCCTCAGCTACCTAGTGAGGCACTCCGCAACTTAGTGAGACTCGGTTTCAAAATAAAGAATAAAAAAACAAAAAAACAAAAAAACAAAAAAAATCTCGGTGTGTGTGTATGAGGTGGGTTTTGGGGATTGAACCAGGGGCATTCTGCCTCTGAGCTATACCTCAGCCCCTATTTTATTTTTTATTTTGATACATAGTCTCAGGCAGGGTATGGGGGCACATGCCTGTAATCCTAGTACTTAGGAGTTTGAGACAGGAGGATCGCAGATTCAGGGGTGGCCTCAGCAAATAGTGAGACTCTCAGCCACCTAACGAGACCTTGTTTCAAAACAAAAAATAAAGTCAGGCTGGATGTGTAGCTCAGGTAGTATGTCCCTGGGTTGAATCTCCAGTGCCACCGAAAAAAAAAAAAAGAAAAAAGCATGAAGTTGCCTATTTCCTCAATCAAATTTGTATCTAATGAAGAAAGTAATTGTTAAGACCTGGAAAGCTGGGTGTGGTGGTGCACCCTTGTCATCCCAGTACTTGGGAGCCTGAGACAGGAGGATCACAGGATCAAAGCCAGCCTCGGCAACTTAGAGAGGCCCTCTGCAACTTAGTGAGACCCTGTTTCCAAATAAGTAATAAAATCAGGTTGAGGATGTAGCTCAGAGGTAGAGTACTCCTGAGTTCAATCCCCAGTGCCACAAAAACAACAAAAAAACCTCAAAAAACAAACCTGAAAAAACAAACCTGGGAGAGTTTGCCAGGTGTTCCAGTTTTCCTATTTTAGATTGTCACTGATGAGGACTCACTTCTCCCGAGATCACTGTCTTGCTCTTCAATGAGCTCTGCAGCGTCCTCCACCAGTCTCCTCAGTGTATAAAGATGCACTGTCCTCACTCTTAATTTTGTCATTGACTAGTGCGTGAGGGCCGGTTTGGGTGTGTGAGAAGGACCTCTGCATGTGTCAGATGCTTGTGAAGGCGTGGGCCTGGTGTAACGAATTCCGGTTGTTAGGTTGTAGATACTCCGGGGATTTTGGATCATCCTTTGGAAGATCGGAACACCATCGAAATGCAGGCCATCACAGCCCTGGCTCACCTCCGTGCCACAATTCTGTATGTGATGGATTTGTCAGAGCAGTGTGGACATGGGCTGAAGGAGCAGATAGAACTCTTCCAGAACATCAGGCCTCTCTTTATCAACAAGGTAAGCGTGACGACATTTTCATTATGCAGTTGTCCTCCCTTATCTGTGTGGAATATATTCTCAGACAGCACCCTGCCCCCAAGTGCCTGAACACACAGCTAGGACTGAACCCCACATCCCACTTGAGCACAAGCACTGTGATACTACGACACTGCTCTGGGAACTAAGATGGCAAAGGAGTGACTAACAGAGTGGACACGGGTCTCACATCCGGGGAGAATGGAGCAGGATGGCACCGATTTCATCGTGTTGCTCAGAATGGTGCACAGTGTGAAATTTATGAGTTACTTCTGGAATTTCCTGTTTAGTATTTGCAGAATGTGGTTGACTTTGGGTAAATGAAGTTGCAGAAAGCAAAGCTAGAGAAGCTACAGATACGGTGGAGGGAACCTGTAGTATTCTGCAGTGTGAAAGTAATAATTATTTTTCTTGCTCGCCAGCCTCTTATAGTTGTGGCAAACAAGTGTGATGTGAAGCGACTGACTGAGCTTTCCGAAGAAGACCAGGTAAGGCACGTCTGAATTGTTTACACCAGCTCTGAACTCACATCAGAGAAACAGTGTAGCAGCACCAGATCTGAGAATAGCCTCAGGGGCTTAGTGAC
>PVLC010034317.1:5665-17076 GCA_004027655.1 Graphiurus murinus
ATAAAGAATAAAAAATAGGGCCGGGCGGGGGGGGGGGGTAGCTTGGAGGTAGAACGCCCCTGAGTTCAATCCCCAGTACCGCAAAAAAAAAAAAAAGAGGGAGCGTGGCCCCTGAAAGACCTGCTGCAGGAGCAAGCCAGGTGAGCGGGTGGTGACCGGCGCAGGAGTGTCCTGGGTGAGCAAGTGAGCCAAGGTGAAGGTCCAGGAGGCCAAAGGGCGCTCAGCCTCGAGGCCCAGCGGGGTACGAGGGAGCGATTTCAGAGCTAACAAGTGCCACTCGGCACTGCCCATCCCCCTGCCTCCGTCGCCGGCTCTTTCCCTTCACCCGAAGGCCTGCTTTGCTCCTAGCGAAGCCCCAGGGATTCCGACTAACCCTGCAAGAGGTGGTGCCCAGGCCTGGGCCGCAGCTTCCTCTGAGCTTCCCTTGCATGTGATTCAGGGCTGACTTTAATGCCCGCAAGTTTCCAAGGCTGGGTTCAGAACTCACCTTATCTGTACTTTCCTAGAAGGTGTAATGACAGGAAGGACCGCACCCACCACTGAAGCTGCTCAGAATTCCAGCATCAGCCTTTCCTTCCTCTAGCCTGAAGCTCCATCTTATGCGCGCGCACGTGTGCGCGCGCGTGTGCGTGTGCGTGTGCGTGTGTGTAGAATATTTTATGGGCGCATTGTAATTATACATCATAAGGAGGTTCAGAGTGATAAAAACACACGTGCTGCCAGGCGTGGTGGCGCACGCTTGTAATCCCAGCATTTGGGAGGCTGAGACCGGAGGATCCAGGTTCGAGGCCAGCCTCAGCTACCTAGTGAGGCACTCCGCAATTTACTGAGAACTAGTGAGGCACTCGGCAACTTAGTGAGACCCGGTTTCAAAAATAAAGAATAAAAAATAGGGCTGGGGGTATAGCTCGGAGGTAGAATGCCCCTGAGTTCAATCCCCAGTACTGCAAAAAAAAAACCAAAACCACACACGTGCACACCACACACACACAGTGTGTTTCCTTCCAGGGCTCCCTCCCCCCCACCCCACCCCCACCCCCATAAATATTGAGATTGGGGCTGATAATGCTGTATACGGACATGGCATTATTTAAACTGCTCCCTCTTCACCTCCCTTCTCAAATCAGAGCTAGAAAAAACAGCCCTAAAATTCTGTCCTGGGTTTTTTGGGATTTATTTTTTGTTCTGTTTTGTTTTGCTTGTTGTTGTTGGGTTTGGGGTTTTTTTGGGGGGAGGGGAGGGACTGTTTTTTGTTTTGGTACTAGGGATTGAACCCAGAGGCTTTCTACCTCTAAGCTACACTCCCAGGCCCTTTTTATTTTGAAAAAGGGTCTTGCAGCTGAGCACTGTGGTGCACGCCTGTAATCCCAGTACTTGGGAGGCCAAGATAGGAGGATCATGGGTTTGAGATCAGCCTCAGCAATTTAGCAAGATCCTGTTTCAGAATCAAAAAACAAAAAGACCTCCAAACTCTGATGCATATACACTCCCTTGAGTCACGAAGACTCACCACACCCTCCAGTTAGTGTATGTAAAGTGCTTAACATAATTCCTACCATTCATGAGCACTCAATGAATGGAAACTAATATTTGTGGGTTTTTTGCTTGGAATCTATCTTTATAAATTTAAGAATCAACCTGGGCATGTAATCCTAGTACTTGGGAGGCAGAGACAGGAGGATCCCAGGTTTGAAGCCAGTCTTACACTTAGTGACTTTGAGCAACTTAGCGAGACCATTTCAGAATTTTTAAAAAATAAATAAAAGGGGCTGGGGTGGGGCTGTAGCTTAGAGGTAGAATACCCCTGGGTTCAATCCCAGTATCCCCCTGCCCCCACCCCACACCCCAAAAAAAAGAGTCACCTTGTTGCGGGAGGCCAGGCGCAGAGAGATGACGACTTGGAGACCAGGTTGGGAGGGGGAATTTATTTCTGCCAGCGGGGCTCAGCGTCAAAGTCTGAGCCCGGAATGGCACTGCACACAGATTGTATTAGCCTCAGGGCGACGGGCCGGGTTTGCCTGGTTCGACAACAAGGGGAAGCTCGAGTTAAGTTTTGGTTCCTTTCCTGGGCTTGACTTCCCATAACTGCGGAAGCAGCTGGTGTGGCAGGACAGGGTGGCACCATCTTGGGCCCCTGCCTCAGTCTCCCTAATCCCCCACCATTACCTGTTGGAGTCTCATATTGTGAGTACTTGCTTGAGGAAAGGAAGCTCATCCACAGTAGTCATTTTGGGGTTGTAGGGGGTTGGTCCTGGGGATTGAACCCAGGAGCATCTACCTCCAAGCTACACCCCCAGCCCTATTTTTTCTTTTTATTTTGAAATAGGGTCTCACTAAGTTGTGGAGGGCCTCACTAAGTAGCTGAGGCTGGCCATGAACCTGCTATCTCTTGACTCAGCCTCCCAAGCACTGGGATTACAAGCGTGTGCCACCATGCCCGGCTTCGAGGTAGTCATTTTGGATAATCCTAGTGAAGTCCAGGCGACAGAGAATCTCCTCAGCCTCCTGGTGCAACTGGAGCAGGACCAGGTGGCAGTGGTCGTCAACGTCTACTGCAGCCTCCCCCAGCTGTTTTAGGGCTGGATCTAGGCAGCTCTGCGTCTACTTTAGCAGGAGTGGCGTGTTAGTGCCTGTCGTCTCTCCGGGTGTGGGTGAGCACCACCTAATGCTTGATCGTCTTGGGCCGGCGGCCTGGGCCCCAGGTTTCAGCTCTATTAGTTCTTGCAAGTCCCAGTGCAGGGGTGGTCTTTTACCTGGAAGTCTTTTACCTCGGGGGAGGCCTTTGACCCATGGCCAAGGAGCATGCCAGCCCTGCTGCCGTCCTGAAGAAGCTTTCCTCACTTGTCTGTTCGCTTCTCTCTTTTTCCCCACGTCATGGTTCCTGAAGAACTTGTTGGCAACCTGCAACCGTTGAGTGGCGTTCACTCCCGAGAAACTGTCCAGCTTCTGCCACGTGTGCCCACTGCCCCTGCACGCTCACAGGCAGTCAGCGGTCCTCTTGTGCTCTGGGTCAAAAGGGGTGAAGGTACAATACACTCCACATAGCCGCTCGTAGGAAGTGCTAGGACTCTTGTCTCACCATTGTAGTATTTGACTGACTTTTGTTGTTAGTGGTCCATGGACCCCCCCACCCTGTGTGCCCTAGAACAATGCTCCCGGAGGCTCACCCCATCTTGTGGGCCGTTGGGGTCCCAGTTAGGATTTTCTGCAGCAAATGGAGTCGACTCTGGCATGCACTGCTGGGTCCACAGTCCCCAACGGGGCAGTTTCCTCCCCCCACCGGGCAGCTGCCTGGAGGACTCACCGCCGTCCTCGGTGTTGAGAGAGTGCGAAGCAGCTGTCTGCAGTCTGCCCAGGTGGGGCTGAGTCTGACAGATGGACTGAATCAAACCCACAAGGCCCTGAGCTTTTCCTGACTAGGAGGGAGTGTGCTGCTTCCGGGTAAGGAGGTCTGCGGTGGGGAACAGCTGGCACGCTGGAGTCGGCTGCCCTGGGACCACCTGTCCAGATTGCTCCCGGGCCACGGACTTCCCGCAAGGAAATTGCTGTGCCAGCCTGGAGTCCCCTGGGCCGAGGGGGCAGAGTGTAGGGGGACAAGGCTGGTGGCCCTGAGGTCCCTCAGGAGCTGGGGAGCCAACAGCCGAATTATCAGCCTCCAAAGAGAGGTGCAGACAGGAGCAGCCGCTTAGTCTGCAAGGTTGTAGGGTGGTGATATTTTTAGCTCCTCAAGGTCTCCACCCAAAACCAGGGCTTTTTCTGGCAGTTTCAAGATTTCCTGTTTGCCCCTGGCTACTAGAACTCTGGATACCAGACCCCTCAGCCAGGAACGGGGGTGGAAGGCCAATGGGAGCCATGAGCAGAAAAGCAAGCCGAATAGCACCAGTTCCTCTCAGCACACACTTCCACATGAACCCAGGGAGACAGCTAACGCACTCTAAAATGGTCATGTTGTCAGAGCTTTGGTGTCGGTTACTGATTACATCCAGGAAGCAATGACATCAAAAACCCAGTGGCAGCACCTGGCCAGGACCTGTACTTGAACAGACTTTCAGTACAGACACATTTGACTCATTTGATTAAAATTCGCAGTATCAGCCAGCAGGAAGAATCACAACTAGTTTGTTTTCACTTCACTATCTACAAATCCATTCCCACGAGTTGCCATAAGAGATGAAACAATAATTAAAATCCGCATGCGGTTTTATACAGAATGTTTACCTGAGGGTCGGAGCCCAGCTAGCCTTTAAGTAACTACGCCTGAGGGTGCCTGGTGCAGAGTGCTCTGCACGAGTTAATCGATTCATTCTTCCACTCACCCTACAATGTGATGCTGTTGTCATCCCAGCTCGCAGATGAGGCCGAGAGGCACAAGCGTTCAGCCTCACCGCTGGTGCGTGGCGAAGCCTTCCCTATTGCTTCACCATCAGAGTGTGGGTGGAGGCAGCTTAATTGCATCAGTGGTTCTCAGCCTTGGCTGCAGATTAGGGTCACTTGGTGTCCTTTGCATTTTAGAAGCTATTTAGGAAACACAAAGGAGCCAGGAATAATTAATGTTACCATTACATAGAAGTTAACATATATATATTAACTTAACCATCACTTTTGGAATGAAATTTAGAATTCATGGCTCAGTAAGACAACTATAATTACCAGTCTATGTAGGTTAACAGCACTGACAAAAATCAAAGAACAGCTCTAGACTTTTTTTTTTTTTTTTTTTTTTTTTTTTTTTCGGTACTGGGGATTGAACTCAGGGGCATTCTACCTCCGAGCTATACCCCCAGCCCTATTTTTTATTCTTTATTTTGAAACCGAGTCTCACTAAGTTGCGGAGGGCCTCACTAGGTAGCTGAGGCTGGCCAGGAACCCGGATCCTCCGGTCTCAGCCTCCCAAATGCTGGGATTACAAGCATGCGCCACCACGCCCGGCAGCTCTAGACTTTTTATAAGTTTAGAGAACAGTGTTACTGATCAGAAATAGGCTTATTATCTCAAGGACAATTGTATCTCTCTTATACATAATAAAACATTTATTCAATCAAAGCAAATAGATATAAACCAGGTCTTAAATGACAGATTTTTTAAATGGTACTAAATATATAGATGGCAGAAGTTTCAATAACTTCATTAACCATTTTATATGATTAAGGTTCAAATACAATGCACATTACATAATGAGATCACTTACTGGTTACCTTACATGTATGTAAAACCCATATATTTAACTTTATAAGCGTTTATGAAACATTTAGATGAACCTCAGATGTATACACATCTAAAGTCACAGACATACCAGGTTGCAAATATATTATAGCAACTCAAATACTTGTTTATTAAGCCTAGGTTACAAAGTAATCATTTAACAAGTTTAAAACATAGAAACTTAAACCCTGATCCTGCTAAGGTAAGGTCTAAGAATGACAGTAAACATAAAAGAATAGCTTGAGAAAACAATCTTTTTTAAACTAGTTCTTAGTAAATGTTAAGAGCAGAAAACCATATTGTTTTAAATATAAAGAACATAGGAAATTATCTTAATAAAATAATTTTTTTTTTGCTCTCTAGGCTAGTTTTTATAAAATTTTACCAAAAGCAGATTAATATCTTGAGAAAACTCAATTGTTTCAAACATAGAATCAATGCAGTAAATGTGACTTTTAGAAAACCCTTTAAATCCTTTTATTTATTTATTTATTTTAACACGGTACTGGGGATTGAACCCAGGAGCATTCTACCTTCAAGCCCTATTTTTTATTCTTTATTTTGAAACAAGATTTCACTAAGTTGCAGAGGGCCTCACTAAGTAGCAGAGGATGGCCACAAACCTGTAATCCTCCTGTCTCAGCCTCCCAAGTACTAAGATTACAAGTGTGTGCCACCACATCCAGGCTTTTCCTTTTAATTTTAACCAACTTTATTACATATATAAAATTTCTTTTATGTCTTATCCTTTACAAATCATCTGCAACTTAGTGAGACCCAACTTCAAAATAAAAGAATAAAATAGGGCTGGGGGTGTAGCTTGGAGGTAGAATGCCCCTGGGTTCCATCCCACGTACCACACACACACACACAAAAAAAAAAACACCACAATCTAAGAATTCTTTAGCCATATATATATGTCACATATTAATATATCACATATTAATCAGAATTATATCACATACTAATCAGAATTTTAACTCTTAGTAATTTATGTTTAGTAACTTATGTTATCCAAATTCAATCTTAAAATGTTCCTTATATATATGAAAACATTTAATAGACTCAAATATATTGTTTTTTGCTGATGTTAAGCCAAGAATATTTTATAGCTAGCAGTTGATGTTTAGTATTTTAACTTGCTTATACACAGTTTAGATTTTTTTTAGATATGGCACTTATAAAAACTTATCATTGAGCCAGGCGTGGTGGCGCACGCTTGTAATCCCAGCATTTGGGAGGCTGAGACTGGAGGTTCAGGGTTTCGCAGACAGCCTCAGCTACCTAGTGAGGCACTCCACAACTTAGTGAGACCCTGTTTCAATGTAAAGAATAAAAAGAAAAAAAAAAAATAGGGCTGGGGGTATAGCTCGGAGGTAGAATGCCTCTGAGTTCAATCCCTAGTACCACACACACACACAAACAAAACTTATCATTTATATTTACCTAACTTACCCATGTTCTTCCCTGGCAAAGTAACATAAGAACTAGTCTGGGTGCCTGGGGGCTCTGGTGACCTTTTTAACTCACCAAATGAACCTCTGCGGGCCACCCTACATCAAAAGCTGCCCACTCCCCGGCACAGAGGGTCCGCAGCTTACCAAGACTTGATTTTTCCCTGCAGTCCCCAGTACACCCTCTCTTGAAGTTTCTAAGCATTGTTTTAAGAGGAGGCTGCTTCCTTGGAACCTTCCATTTTGACGACACAGGTAACAGACAAGGCTTGTATTGTTTGCCTCGTTAGTTCCGGGCCCTCTTGGGTTTGGCAGGCCGTGAAACCTGGGGGCTCTCACGTCAGTGCTGCCCTGCGCTGCCTGGGGTCACCCTGGACCCACAGATGAGAACTCCGCCCGCGATTTGGCCCTGGGAACTGGGATCAGAATCGTTGTCAATCTCAGTCACACGCCAGGGGTGGTCAGACTCTCCGCCGGCTCCCCTTTCTCCTGGGTCCTGGTTTTCCAACAGTTACCTAGTGCTAGTACTTGGAGGGGCTTTCCTGCCGCGTCCCATCCATGCTTCTCCCGGTGGCCACGTGGGCTGCGGCTTCCCGCTGAGGCCTCCTGCAGAGCTGGGGAGGCTGGTCCCCTTGTCCGCCATCCCTCTACCTCAAGTCCCATCTAGGGAACCAAATGTTGTGGCAGACCAGGCGCAGAGTGAGGACGACTGGGAGACCAGGTTGAGAAGGAGAATTTCTTTATTTCTGCCAGCGGGGCTCAGGGCACTCGTGTCAAAAGTCTGAGCCCCGAATGCCATTGGCACACAGATTATATGCCCTGGGGGCGACAGGCCTATCGAGGACAACTAGGTCTCACTCTTGGCCTCCATGATAAAAAGAATTTTAACACGTGCCAGTCAGGAACAAAAGGCAGGAATTTATTCAGGAAAATAAGGGACTCGGGAAAACAGGTGAGCTGAGTGAAGCTCTTCTGGGCCACGGGAGCAGGAGGGCGAGAGAGTCTTTGCCTCCTTAGTCCTTATATAGATTTCCAAGAGGGGGTCTGGACCTCCTCTTCTCAGGTATAGGTGGTCCAAGAAGGGGTGGGCACAGAAGAAGTCCCGACCTCCCCTCTCTCAGGTTTTCAAAAGATGGGTGGTTGCTGGCTGAGATCTGACCTTTGTCTTGAATCTCAGGTGGGGGCAGGGATCCAGGGGATTAAAGGTCCCACTGAGACTTTTTTTTTTTTTTTTTTGCGGTACTGGGGATTGAACTCAGGGGCATTCTACCTCTGAGCTATACCCCCAGCCCTATTTTTTATTCTTTATTTTGAAACAGGGTCTCACTAAGTTGCAGAGTGCCTCACTAGGTAGCTGAGGCTGGCCTTGAACCTGGATCCTCTGGTCTCAGCCTCCCAAAGGCTGGGATTACAAGTGTGCGCCACCACACCCGGCTCCACTGAGACTTCTGCCGAGTTTGACAGGTTCCACAATAAGTGGCAGCTCAGGTCAGGTTCTAGTTCCTTTCCCTGGGCTTGATTTCCTGTAACTGCGGAAGCATCCAGCGTGGCAGGTGCTCAGCGATGCCATCTTAGGCCCCACACAAGGAGTGCAGGGCCAGTGCCAAACCTGAGGGTTTATTTGTCTATTTTGCTTTTTTCTGTGCATGTGGTTAGGTTTTGCTTGTTTGCTGTATGTGCACAGCTGGGTAGACAAGAGCCCTCACACGTGCAGGCAGTGCCACGCAAGGTTGCTGTGCTCCCGGAAAGTACCTAGAGCAGAGGCGTGTTTGCAACTGAGTGGGTGTGTGCTGTGCCTCTGTGTATACAGAAAATACCTGAGAAGGCCTTGTTGTCAATAAGCTAAGTCAAAAGTCACTTCCTCTTACTTATCGTGGTACCAACCAAGGTTGCTGAGTAGGAAAATAATGGAAGATTAATTGCCCGAAGGGGTCATTGGTGTTTCAGTTGAAGCTTCTTATCCTACGCAGAGGTTGTAGATACTGGAGAGCAATGTGATGACTGGTCATAAAGCTCTGATCTCTAGGGTGGTGTAGATCACAGGCTGTGTCACGGGGTCCCCAGGGCCAGCTCAGTCTTCCCAGCCAGAGGACGAAAGACTGATACTGGGGTGCCTTTTGTCTTGGGGTACCCTTCCAGAGAGGTCCTCTGCAAGCTCAGGGAAGCTACCTGCTCCAGGGGCAGACACCTGAGCTCCGACTCGCTTCTGCAGTCAGCTCTGTTTATCACACAAGGACTCTAAAGCGTGAAGTAGGGCGCAGTGGGGCGCACCGGTTTAGAGCACAAACATTACAGTCAGGCAAACTTGGGCTTAACTCCAGGCGGCTCCACCTCCCAGTGGATAAATGATTTCATTCTGAACCCTATTTCCTCAACTATAAAACATGGGTTTTAAAAATATAAACTCCAGCTGGAGGTGATGGCACATACTTGTGATGCCAGTCCTTGGGAGGCTAACACAAGTTCGAGACCAGCCCCAGCAAGTTAGTGAGACCCTCAGCAACCCAGCAAGACCCTGTTTCAAACTTAAAAAAAAAAAAAAAAAATTCCAGGCATGGTAGCACATGCCTGTAATCCCGGTACGTAAGAGGCTGAGACAGGAGGATCAGAGGTTCAAGGCCAGCCTCAGCAAGTAATGAGACTCTCAGCAACCTAGCAAGACTCTGTTTCAAAACAAAAAATAAAAAGGGCTGGGAGTGTAGCTCAGAGATAGAATGCCCCCAGTCCAAAATATTAAATAAATAAATTAACTAACTAACTAACTAACTAACTAACTAACTAACTAAAAAGTCAGGCATGGTGACTGAGCCCTATGGGATATGAGGTGGGTGGGAGATAGTGTTACTTCAGTGAGTTTATTAATTCAGATTCCATATGGTCCCAAGGACCAGGATCTGGTGATAAAAGCTATTTTCTTGCCCTGGTACAGCTTTGTGGATTGCTACATATAGGAAAAGACAGACCAAATGGCCGTTGGTGCACCTAGGGTTCCTCGGGTGATTTCGGCTTGAAAAAAATGCATTGATCTGGCATATCTGGGGATGGCACACACCTAGCCCTTCACACCCAGAGAGCACACATGCCAATGTTTATAAAACACGTGTAAACACTCATGGGGGTTTTCTACACACACATAGCATGTGCAGAGGGAAGGGATTGAAGGGACATGTACTTAGGTACTAAGGAACTAAGTACTTAGGTACTAGACATGTGGCCATCTAGGGAAGAAGGGGAATGGGCCGCAGGGTGGGGCATCTCTTCTGTTTCTATTGCTGTCTTGTATGCCATGTTCTTCTGTAATGAGCTTCTTCTGTCTTTTGCTTGTTTGTTTTGTTTTTCAGGGCTAGGAATCAAACGCAGAGCCTTGCACATGCTATGTAAGCATTCCACCACTGAGTCACATCCCCAACTCCACAATGACTTTTTTTTTTAATTTGGTGCATTGTAATTTTACATCATATTGGGGTATAGAGTGTCAGAAAAATACATGCAGGACAGTTCTTTATGTCCTCCCCACAAGGTCCCTGTCCTCTTTCACCTTCCTCATGCATGTCTTTGAGATTACAATTGGTCATTTTGTGTACGTTCATAGCACTATTTCAACTGTTACACTCTGTATGACTCCGTCCCTCCTCCTCCGTCCCTGACCCCCTCAGCTGCTCCTTTGGGGTCTCTGCTCATCTACCTGATGTTGCTCATATTTCCAAATAATCTCTAGCTTCCACATATAAGAGAAAACATACATCTACTCATTTTTTGAGGCTGGCTACACTTGCTTAGGATAATATTCTCAAGAGTTCTGTCCATTTCCTGCAAATCTGATGTGATTGTGTTCTTCTTTATGGCTGAGTAAAATTTCATTGTGTGCATATACCAAAGTTTTGTGATCCATTCATCTGTTGACAGACACCTAGGCTGGTTCCGTAATTTGGCTATTGTAAATTGTGCTGCTATGAGCGTGGATATGCAAATATCATTATAAATTTTTTTTCCTGCAATACTAGCGATTGAACCCAGGGGCTTTCTACCTTTGAACTACACCCCCAGCCCTATTTTTTATTCTTTTTTAATCCTTTTTATGTGTGTGTGTGTGTGTGTGTGTGTGTGTGTGTGTGTGCGCGTGTGTGGTACTGGGGATTGAACTCATAGTCATTTTACCTCCAAGTTACACCTCCAGTCCTATTTTTTATTATTTATTTTGAAACAGGGTCTCACTGAGTTGCAGAGTGCCTCACTAAGTAGCTGAGGCTGGCCACGAACCTGGACCCTCTGGTCTCAGCCTCCCAAGTACTGGGATTACAAGTGTGTGCCCCAATGCCCAGCTCTCATTATAATATTCTGATTTCAAGCCGGGAAAAATAATAGTAATAATAATATTCTGATTTCATTTCCTTTGGGAAGATGCCCAGGAGTGGGATCGTATGGTAGTTTCATTCCCAGTCTTCTGAGAAACCGCCACACTGATCTTCATAGCAGCTGTACTAGTTTGCAGTTCCACCAACAGCGTAATAGGGTTCCTATTTCCCCACATCCTCGCCAGCATTTATTGTTATTTGTATTCTTTTTTTTTTTTTTTTTTTTTTTTTGGCGGTACTGGGGATTGAACTCAGGGGCATTCTACCTCCGAGCTATACCCCCAGCCCCATTTTTTATTCTTTATTTTGAAACCGAGTCTCACTAAGTTGCGGAGTGCCTCACTAGGTAGCTGAGGCTGGCCGCGAACCCGGATCCTCCGGTCTCAGCCTCCCGAATGCT
>PVLC010034318.1:0-16886 GCA_004027655.1 Graphiurus murinus
TATGGCATTGTAATTTGCTGTAAACTGTATTGCCATTTGAATGATTTCCCAAGTGAGGAGGTATTTGATAATTTGGTTTTCTTTCTGGTTTTTTTTGGAGTATGTAATTATTATGGTCTACATACTGATTTTTAATCCTTATTTTCTTCTAAAATTACTCCTCATCTTATACACTAAATCAACCTCCCTAAGGCAGAAAATTAGAATGTGAGATTAAATCTTATCTTTTTCCTCCATCTTTATGTTATTTCACTAAAAAAAATGAACAAATTTTTTTTTTGCGGTACTGGGGATTGAACTCAGGGGCATTCTACCTCCGAGCTACACCCCCAGCCCTATTTTTTATTCTTTATTTTGAAACCGAGTCTCACTAAGTTGCGGAGTGCCTCACTAGGTAGCTGAGGCTGGCCGAGAACCTGGATCCTCCGGTCTCAGCCTCCCGAATGCTGGGATTACAAGCGTGCGCCACCACACTCGGCTCCAAAAATTTTTCATTAAAAAAAAAAAAAAAAAAAAAAAATATATATATATAAAATTAAAAAGTGCTGAGGGTGTAACTAAGAGGTAGAATGCACCGAGATTCAATCTCCAGTATCAGCCCCCCAAAATAATTTTTGTTTCATTATATTTGAATGAGAAATAAAAATGAAAGCTTTTTATTACTTTTATCAAAATTTTACATCTGTCACCAAATATTTGAGTCACTTTATAATCATAATTACATAAATAAATACTTTTGTAATTATAGCACTTGAACAATAAATATTAAGCTGTATCCTGGTTCTTGGGAATTACAAATCCCTTGTCTACATGGAGTTTACGTTGTTCAGTAGAAAATCTTAATTTTTATAACTAGAAATAACCAAGCTTGGTGCAATGGCGCATACCTGTAATCCCAGTACTTGGCAGACAGAGAAAGGGGGATTGCCAAGTTCAAAGCCAGTCTCAGCAAAACAGACAAAGTAAAAAAAGCTGGGGGTGTAGTTCATTTGTTGAGTAGAGCTCCCCTGGTTTCAATCCTCAGAGAGAGAGAGAGAAAGAGAGAGGAATAACTATTACTGTCTTAATTAAATTGGCACAGGTACATGCTCAATGAGTGAGAACAAAATCTTTTGGGCTTATGCAGGAGTTGAGCATGATCTAAAAGCAATCATCTTATGTTAGGTATTAGCCAGTGTACTTTTCAGAAAAAAAAATGCAAGTGTTTTTTTTGTTTGTTTGTTTGTTTTTTTAATCAAGCAACTTGGTTAAATAGACATTGGTTACATAGAAGTCAGTTAGAGATCTTTCTCTATACTTGTCATATTGATTGATTGTTGTTCTGACACTCTCCATAGACTTCATTCATCAAGAGGTTTTAAGTTTTGTTGGAACATATGCCAGTAATTGGTAAATAATAAATAGCAAATAAACCACTAGATGAATGTAATATTTTGAAAACACACTGTCAATTTTTGAGCAGTTAGTTTCATAGTTCACACCAGATCCCCCAACATGGTATATCATGACACTGACCTCAGTTCCTTATTTGGATGTCTAGTCATTGCCTATAAGGAAGCATCTATTTTTATGTAGTGACAATTTGAAAGAGATTTACAGTCTCATCTAGACATTTTTGTTGTTTAAAAATATACGTAGTGTGATCCTTAGACTGGATTCAGAAGATAAGCTACCATTATCCAAACATTGTTAACCTTATCAATAAATTGGTAGCTTTGGAGCATAAAGAAAAAATATATATATATACACCTATTTTTTGAAAAACATGCAAAATAGTGAAAAGGTCTTTTTGGTCCCCTTCCCAGCATTTTCTTTTCTCCCCTATATCTAACTCCAGTTAACAGTGTTTTCCTTTTTGCCTCCAGAACCATTTTTATGTATACGCTTCATATACATATTTATAGATATTTTAAGCAATTACTTGACATGGGGAATTGTTATATACCTATGTATCTTTTAAACCAAATTTTTAATTTTTTAGAATTTTTCATTCTACACCAGATCTTTTTTCATGGCTACTCCAAATCCTAAAATATAGATGTACCATAATTTATTTTATTGATGAACATTTAGACTGGGTTTATTTTAAATTGAGTTTTTAGGTGAGAATGTAAAATTTAACATGTCAAGGTTAATGCTTTTTTGTAGTCATAGGGAGGAGAAAAATATTTCTTACACAAGTTGGGCTCCCTAATGTTAAATTCAAACTGTTCCAAAATCTAAAACTTTCGGGGTGCCAACATGGTGCTACAAGTGGAAAATTCCTTATCTGATCTCATGTAGCAGGTCATAGTCAAAGCACTGGTACACTATAAATATATAAAATTACCTTCAAACTGTGTAAGATATATATGACACAAAAGTGAATTTCATGTCTAGACCTGGGAATATGCAGATATTCCAAAATCCAAGGTTGAAATCACTTCTAGTTCCAAGCATTTCAGATAAGGGTACACATATTGTATATGGAATCTCTTAAAACAGTAGATGTTTTATAGCCTTGCATATATATTTTTTGCTACCATTAGACAGTTGAATAATAATTTTTGATTCTACTTTCCAGTTGCAAATAGAACTTTATTAGTGAATATAATTAGGACCATCCTCAAAAATTAGGATTTACATTTTATAAATTGGTTTCAGAGCTTTTTTTTTTCTGTGATAGATAATTTTCCGGTGGGGGGAGGGACCTTAGAGTTTCTTATCATAAGTTGTATTTATACTTCCCATAGGGATTAGGAGCAGACAGCAAGAACCTGTACCCTTTCCTGCTCCCAGTTATCCAACTGAGTACAGATGTTTCCCAGCCTCCACATGTCTATCTTCTGGAAGATGGTTTAGAATTATGGTAAGAGGAAAAACTTGATACCGTGGATCTTATTTTTTCCCCCTGGCCATCCCTACACTCATGCCAATGAAGTAAAGGTCATGTATAACAGGACTTTAAATCTCAGTGCTTAAAATTAAAAACAGAAATTGATTGCCCTAAATGGATAACTTAACAGATGTTTTAAATAGCTGCCACTCATCATAGGCTCACAGTAGACAACAGTAAAGGGGAAATTGCGGTAGGAATTCAGCTACATTTTTTCTTTTGGAATTTGGCATGTAAAATGGGAATCTTGTTAATGTTCTCAAACTAAAAACTATCTTTATATTGCCAATCCATGAAATGAGATTGGAGAAATATTGAGTTATTTTTCAACCTCTTACTACTTTGTCCAGTAAGTGCTGAAATTATACTTCCACCCCAAATGCTATTGCTACTTATATTCTTGATTTACTACTTCAATAGTATTTAGTGTTAAAAGTAAAAAACAACAATGAAATAAAACATAAAAGAGAAAAGCACAACCCTACTTCTGTGTCAGCTTAGTGTGCTTCATTTGTTCATTGACTACTCACTGTATGTGTAAGGAACTGTGCTAGAAAATCTTTTTGTTTTATTAAGCTTATCTTTGTGAAAGAAACAGTTTTCTCTAGAGACAATCTATTAATAATACATGAAAAATTTAAAAGTTCCAGTATATAAATTGACTACTGGAGTTAAAAAAGCAAGTCACAGAAATCAACCGTAGAAAAAAATGGAACAGTTGTTGTTTGCCCTCCTTCTTTCTTAGTTTTGCTTAGTAGTCTAGGAATTAAATTTTGATTCTTAGAAATGGTCTCTGGGACAATTTATAAATAATCTTATTTTAGGATACAAAATGGATGATTTAAGAATTTAGGTAGCTACTTATTAATTTGCATTTTAGATTCCTTATATTCTATTCCAGAGCATTCTATTTGAATTTAAATGGCAGATAGATGGTTTGGTTGTAAATCAGTATGTTTTTGAAATCTTGTATATTCATTTCTTTATATTTGTACAAGGGTGGAATACTCTAGATCAAAGGTTGGCACACTTTTTTGGTAAAGATTCAGACAGTAAATATTTTAGGTTTTCTGGGTCATATTATCTCCTAGGTAGCTACTCAACTCTGATGTTTTTGTGTCAAAGCAGTTATAGATAGTGAATAAATAAATGGACATGCTGTGTGCTCCCATTAAACATCACTTACAGATAATAAGACGTGGGTTGGATTTAGCCCATGACCTGTAAATTGCCAACCCCTGCTCCAGATTATAAATTATGCCTTTTTTTTTTTTTTTGTGGGATTGGGAATTGAACCCAGGGGGTATTCTACCTCCGAGCTACACCCCCAGCCCTATTTTTTGTTCTTTATCTTGAAATAGGGTCTCACTAAAGTTGTGGAGGGCCTCACTAAATAGCGGAGGCTGGCTGCAAATCTGCAATCCTCCTGTCTCAGCCTCCAGAGTTCTGGGATTACTAGCATGCGTTGCCATGCCTAACTCACAAAACTACTTTCTTATAAACATTTAGATACTATATGATATTGAATATATTGAATATTAGAAACCTTAATAATATTATACAGCCTAATATAGACTTGTATTACAGAAATTTTTTTTTTTTTTTTTTTTTTTTTTGTGGTATTGGGAATTGAACCCTGAGGCATTCTACCTCCAAGCTACATCCCCAGACCGATTTTATTTCTTATTTGGAAACAAGGTCTCACTAGGTTCCTGAAAACCTCACTAAATTACTGAGGCTATCCTTGAACCTGTGATCCTCCAGTCTCAGCCTCCCAAGTACTAGGATTACAAGTGTATCCTACCATGCCCAGCTCCAAACTTGATATTTTAATTTGCTTATTAAAGGTATATAAGTCTCATGAATTATGTAAACAAAGTAATAATAAAGACACATTGCTTTGCTAATGGTAATTTCTTTTTCCTAGCCTTAAGTTTATGTAATAAACAAAAATAAGCTATTAGGATACATTTAAAATTTTGCCAAACTTGCTAATGGTTAAAGTTCTCTAGATAAAGGAATCGGGATGTAAATTTCTTCATATATTTTCTTTACTGAGCCAGAATTAATTTTTGGAATCTGACAGATACAGTTGCCAGTCCTAGTTGTACCACTGTATTTGGTTTGTGATTTGAATAATTTAATAATTTTCTGTGAGCCTCAGTTTCCTTATCTGTAAACTTATGAAAAGTAATTGCTATGTTGGTATTGTAAGAATGACATAATGTTAGTACTTTGTCTATGGCATTTAAAGCCTATCTAAGATTGCCTAGGACAGGAAGGGCAGATAGAGAATATTCTGCCCAAGGCAAAATCCTGATGAAAGTATATCATCTGAGAATACAAGAGGAGCTGGGCTTGGTGATGCACACCTGTAATCCTAGATTTAGGTGGCTGAGACTGAAGGATCATGGATTCAAGGCCAATCTCAGCAACTTATGGAGACCTTGTTGCAAAATAAAAAGTACAAATGACTCAAAAGGAGGAGGTGTGGCTTAGAGGTAGAATGCCCCTGGATTCAAACCCCAGTATCAAAAAACAAACAAATAAATAAAAAGAAGAGTCATCTAGGAAGACAGAGAAAGGCAGTCTACTGATAAAATAGGAAATCTCTGGTAAGATAGGAGGATATATATGTGTGTGTGTGTGTGTGTGTGTGTGTGTGTGTGTGTGTGTGTGTGTATGTATTGTAAACATACATCTTTGTTAGGTACAAGCTGGTAAAGGCATACATGCACACATTTCTCATTTAACCCTTCCCCAATTCCCGCCCCACTCCCTCGCCCTCCCTCCTTCTCAAGTTCAGTTTAGTGATTGACTTTGATATGTTTGTGAAAGTATATCATGTGCATTAGGGGGTCCTCCCCCTCCTCATCACCTTCTTTGCTCATCTAAGGAGGATATTTTTTAAAAGAGGGAGTGGGCAGCTATGCCAAATGTTTCTGATTGTCATAGCAACATAACAGAGAAATGAATTTGTCCATATGGAGATAATAGGAAGATTTTCAGTAGAATGGTTGGAACAGAAACTAGAATGAGTATATTGAAGAATAAATTGGAGATAAGTAAATATTAAAGACTAACAACTTGTATCAGATCTTTTTCTATAAAGAAGAATTTGGAATGTGAGCTTGGTGTGGGGAATACAAGGTCTATAAGAATGGGTGAGGCTGGATTGAGGGAGGTAATTGAAGGAGACAGGAAGGGTTAGGATTCAGAGCTTAAGTGAAAGGGGTTGAATTTTGGTAGCAGCAGGAATACTTCATGTTAACTGGAGGTGGGAAGGTGGCTTCCAAATTTTTAGTACAATGAGACAGGAAGTTGTTCCTTATAGTAGCTTGTGTTTTTCAATAAAATATAAAGCATGGTCATCAACTGGGAGATACAGATTGTCATAAGAGTATATACAAGATATGAGGTACTTGAAGGAGAAAAGTTGCACAGTAAAAGAATGAGAATTTGGCTGTGCTTGGTGGCACACACCTGTAATCCCAGCTACCTGGGAGACTGAGACAGGAGAATTGCGAGTTTAATTAGCCTGGGTGATTTAGTGAGACCCTATCTCAGAAAATAAAATAAAACCCGATGGGTTCCATAATTTGGCTATTATGAATTGTTCTGTAATTAACATGGATATGTGTGTATCATTTTAGTATTCTGACTTTAATTCTTTTGAAAAGATACTGACAAGTGGTATAACTGGGTTGTATGGTGGTTCCATTCCTAGACTTCTGAGGAACCTCCAAACTGATCTTCATAGTGGTAGTACTAATTTACAGTTCCACCAATAGTGTACAAGCGTTCCTATTTCCCTACATCCTTGCCAGCATTTGTTATTATTTGTATTCTTGGTGATTGGCATTCTGACTGGAATTAGATGGAATTTCAGTGTAGTTTTGGCTTTCATTTCCCCAATTCCTAGTGATGTTAAATATATTCTCTTAGATTTATTGGCCATAGTATTTCTTCTTTTGAGAAGTGTGTGTTTAGGTCAGTTGTCCATGTTTTAATTGGGTTATTTGTTTTTTATTATAAAGTTTTTCAAGTTCTTTAACTATTCTAGATATTAGTCCTCTATCAGAGGAGCAGCTGGCAAAGATTGTCTCCCATTCTGTATAGCTCTCTCTCTAGACTTTTGTATCTTTTGCTGTAGGGAGCTTTTTAATTTGAGGCCATCACTTTTATTGGTTCTTGGTTTTATTTCTTGAGCTTTAGAAGTCTGATTGAGGAAGTTTCTACCAGTATTTATATGTTGAAGAGTTGAGTTGGTTCTGTTTTCTTCTAGTAATTGCATAGTTTCTGTTCTTGTTTCTATGTCTTTGATCCATCTAGAGTTGACTCTTGTGCAGGGTGAGAGAGAAGGATCTAATTTAATTCTTTGACATATGAATATCCAGTTTTCCCACCACTATTAGTTTAAAAGACTGTTTTTTCTCCAGTGTATGTTTTTGATTCCTCTGTCAAAAATTAACTGGCTTTACGTCTGCAGATTTGTTTCTACATCTTATATTCTTCATTGATCTGTGTGTCTGTTTTTGTGCCAATGTCATGCTGTTTCTGTTACCGTGGTTCTGTAATACAATTTGAAATCAGGTATTGTGATGCCTCTAGCATGTTTTTTATTATTGCTCAGAATTGCTTTAGCTATTTTGGGTCTCTTGTTCTTCCATACAAATTTTAGGACTTTTTTCTAGCTCTGTGACGAATGACATTAGTATTTTGATAGGATTTGCATTGACTCTGTAGATTGCTTTTGGTAGTATGGCCATTTTGACAATATTTATTCTGCCTATCAAAGAACATGGGAAGACTTTCTGTCTTCTAAGACGGGCTTCAGTTTCTTTCTTCAGTGTTCTTAATTTTCATTGTAGAGGCCTTTTAATTAGTTAAATTTATTTCTAAGTATTTTATTTTGAGGCTATTGTGAATAGAATTGTTTTTTAGATTTCTTTTTCGGTGGATTTGTGGTTGTAATAAGAAAAGCTATTGATTTTTGTTTGCAAGTCAATTCTTCAGTCTGGCTAATTTACTGAATTTGATTATCAGCTCTAGATGTCTTCTGGTTGAGTTTTTTGGATCTTAGTATAGGATCATGTCATCTGCAAATTGGAATAATTTCTTTCCCAATTTGTATCCCTTTAATTTCTTTTTCTTGCTTTATTGCTCTGTCTAGAATTTTGATCTCAATTATTTAAATACTTGTTTTAGTTGGTGTTTTTTTGTTTCTTAGTTATTATTCTTATTCATCTAAAATACTAGTAAAAACTTGTATGTTCACTTTATTCCTGTCATTTATAATTTTAGTTTTGCTTTATTTATTTTTAAAGTACATTGATTAGAGACATGGCTTTTTTATTACTAAATTATTATAAGTGCTTCTTAGATTTATAAATTCTTTGTTTCTTTTTGTTAATTTTTTCTGCTTCAATTTTTATTTACTATATTTAATTGTGGGTTTAGTTTTCTAATCTTAGAAGATAGTTAATTACCTTTGTTTTTCTTATTAAGTACTAAAACATTTTAAGGTATGGATTTAATATTGGAGTATAACTTTCCCATAAGTTCTGATCTATAATGTCTAATTTTTATTTTGGTGATAGCTTTATAAGTTTTTTAGTGACTTTTGATTTAACATTGTTTTTGCTGTTATTAAAATATTGACTTGTGTCTAGATTTGTCAACATTACTGTTGTAACATGAAGTTTGTACAGTGTTTGTTTTTGTTTTAAGGTACTCAGTGTCAAACCTAGGGTCTTGTGCATGCTAGGCAAGTGTTCTACCAGTGAGTGACATATCTTCCCCACTCTGCAGTGTTTTTTTTTAAAACCTCATGCAAATTTTAAGGAATTGAGCTCTGTTTTTGTAGTGTATTCACATACTATTACAATGACAAAGCCAAAGATGCAGACTTTTACATGCATCTGTTCCTTTTAACTGGCCAGTTATATATTTCACATTTTTATTTGCTTTTTCTTCTTGACACTGGTTTATTAAAGTATCCCTTTTAGATTTCTTTGTTTTAGTGGCCCTTTTTATTTCTAACTTTTTTGATTTGTATGTTTAGAAAAAAATATTGGTTACTATGTAACATTTTGTTATTTTGGTACCTTTATGAGTTTTTTAATAATAAATTTAAAATTTGAATTGTTTTTATGACGCATGTTGTTTTATGTATAGATACTCAGTGATTTATATTCCACCTTTAATTCTTTTGCATTTAAATTTTATTCCTCCCTTCCTCTTTCCCTTCCCTCCCTTTCTTCCTCCCTTCTGCCTTTGAGCTATACCCCCAACCCTATTTTATTTTTTATTTGGAAACAGGATCTCACTAAGTTGCTGAGGCTGACCGGACACTTGTGATCCTCCTATCTCAGCCTCCTAACTACTGAGATTACAAGCGTGCGCCACCATGCCCAGCCTAATTATATTTCTTATGGTTAATTTTGTTTAGAGTTTACTTAGCTGTCTCTTCATCTTTTACATTTTAGCTTTTGTGTTTGACCTTTAATTGTATCCCATAAACAGAAAATTTTTAGATTTTTTTATTTTAAGTTAACGAAAGATATTTTACTTCAATAGAGTTTTAATGTCTTACATTTATTTGGTGAGTTGGTAGGTTTTTTTTTTGCTTTCTCTATTTTTTTATGTGAAAAAGTAACATTAACTTTATATTCTTCTCAAGATGTTCTTATTTATCATTTTTCTAATTAATTTCAAAATAGTAACTTTCTCCTTTTTAATGGTAAAGAGTAGTGCTTTGATTTTGTTTGCCTTCTTTCTTCTCCTTTCCTCATCTTTACTAGTTTGATTTGAAGTTACATACTTAGGCATTTTTTTTAAATGTAACTTACTTATTGATTGATTTACTGAGGTTCAAACCTAGGTGCATTCTACTTCTGAGCTATGCAACACCCTCAGCCCTTATTCTTAATTTTGCAACAGTGTCTTGCTAAGTTGCTGAGGGCCTCCATAAGTTGCTGAGTCTGACTGCAAACATGTGATCCTCCTGTGTCAGCCTCCCGAGTACTGGGTTTACAGACATGTGCTACCATACTTTTATTCTTAAGTAGTTTAAATTCTTCAAAAATTTTTCTTCTTTTGATTAGCATGATTTACATTGTGGAAGCAACATGGAAAGTGAGAGTGATAACTTGAATGAATTTTATGTGTGTGTGTATGGTATTGGGAATGTGAACCCAGGGGCATTCTTCTTCCAAACTCACCCTACAACAGAATTGTCCCACATTGCTGAGAGTCTTGCTAAATTGTTGAGGCTATTTTCAAACCTGCGATTCTTCTGTCTCATTCTTCCAAGTACTGGAATTTAAAGTTGTACACCACCGTGCCAGGCTTTAAATGATCTTTCTATTAAGATAATGAGGAAATAGGCGGTGAGATACAAGTTACAGATAGGATCTTAATTTGGCCCACTGAGTCTGTTTGTTGTGCTTTTTGCTTTCTGGACTAAATTAATTGCTGTGGGCTTATTATTTTATTTATTTATTTTTGTGATACTGGGAATTGAACCCAGGGACATTCTACCGTCGAGCTATACCCCCAGCCCTATTTTATTTTTATTTTAAAGGTCTTACTAGGTTGATAAGAGCCTACTTGCTGAGGTTGTCCTCAAACTTGGAATTCTCCTATCTCAGCTTCCCAAGTACTGGGATTACGGGCATGTACCACTGCACCTGGCACTACGGGTTTCACTAAGTTGCGGAGGGCCTCACTAAGTAGCTGAGGCTGTCCACGAACCCAGATCCTCTGGTCTCAACTTCCCAAGTACTAGGACTACAAGCATGTGTTACCATGCCTGGCTTAGTTTTATTTTTGAACCAGGTTCTCAGTAAGTTGCGGAGGGCCTCACTAAATTGTTGAGACTGGCTGAAAACCTGGATCCTCTGGTCTCAGCCTGCCAAGTACCAGGATTACAATCGTGTACCACCATGCCCAGCTCCCCTATCCCCCTTTTTTCGCTGCGGTACTGGCGATTGAACCCAGCGGCATTCTACCTCCGAGCTACACCCCCAGCCCTATTTTTTATTCTTTATTTTGAAACAGGGTCTCACTAAATTGTGGCGGGCCTCACTAAGTAGCTGAGGCTGGCCTCGAACCCGGATCCTCTAAGCCCCCCAAGTACTGGGATTACAAGCATGCACCACCTCGCCCGGCTCCCTATCCCTTTTCTTTGAAAGTTTTTATTTCTTCTTGGCTTTGTCCTCCAGATTAGCTTGACTAATTTCCAGGGAAGGGGGACAAAATCTTATAGGGATTTTAATTGAAATTGTATTGAATATGTTTAACAGTTGAGAGAGAATTTGACATCTTTATGGTGTTAAACTTTTGTATCTATAACTCTTGTAACATCATTAGTTTGCATCTTATCTTTTTTTTGGCATATATAAAGTTGATTGATTTTTATATATTAATATAGTAATATATGAGCTCTTAGTAAATCAAATAATTTCTCTATAAACTTTTTCCCCGATAAGTCTTTTGTGAATTAAGACTAATTTTTCCCTCTGAATTCTTGTGTCTTTCATTAACCTACTTGATATATTATGTGAGAGGCCTTCCACACATAAGCTGGATGCATGCAGAGTGTTCTTAGAGGCTTGTGTTCTGCTTTTTGAGAGAATGGTTTCAACATGCCATCACTCAATGCTTGGTAGATACTTTCTTACTAAGGAAGGTACATTGTATTTATAATCAATTAAGAGTTTCTTGTACCAAATGCTACATTTTGATTAGGGTATTTTTTTTCCTGTTTGCTGCTATTGTGATAATGATGGATTTTTTTGGGGGGGGGGTTAAGGGAGGTGAGTAGATAAACCAACCTTACTCTTCAGTGAGTAGATAAACCAACCTTACTCTTCAGCAATAAAATGCAGCCTATGTACATTATATTTTTAATTCATTGATTATTTTAGACTGCTAGTGATGGCTTGTAATTGGACTTTGTTGTACTAGGTTAATATTTTGCAATCATTTAGCATAAGTTGTTTTATTAATTTACTAGCCCAGTTTCTCCTCAAAGGGACAAATCAATTACATGTAGCAGAAGAATATTTCAAGAAAATTAGAACAACAAAATGATTTTTGTCTGTCCTTGGACAATTCATAGTAATCATGTACTTACCTTAAAATTATAATTGTATTATTATGCATAGTTTGATAAATATCTTTATTTACTATTATTGCTGTGTATGTAGAAATGATTATTTATTATCTATATAACTTGCAGGTGGTTTTTTATTTTGAAGCATTTGGTAAATTATTTTTTTAATAATTTTTATAACTTTCTGTGTATAGCTTTTTCCATTAGATGAAACTATGTTTTATATTTAATTATTGTATTAATGGCTATAATGGACATTGAAAGTGACTTGGTCATTTGTTTTTCCTTCCTAGGTTAGTAACATTGGAAAATAGCCCATGTATTACACCAGAATTGCTTCGTGTTTTTCAGAATATGTCACCACTTCTTGGTATGTATTAAAGCCTAAACTTTAACTATTACTTTTTAATGCGACCAGAACTTTGTGATATTACAGATGACTTTAAATTATAGCTTTTTATTTGTATTAAGTGCCTGATATTAACAAATATTGTTTGTATAGTTTCTAGGTTATTCTGTATAACTTTTTAGAAAAATAATTTCTGGCAGGGCATGATAGCATATGCCTGTAATACCAGCTACTCTGGAGACTGAGACAGGAGCATCAGAAGTTTGCAGCCAATCTGGGCAACTTAGTGAGATCCTATATATTCACTGACACTTTTTATATAACAGAATTTCTCTTAAGTAAAATGTCTACTATCATGGTTGAAATTTTGTTAGGTTTTTTTCTTTTTTCTTTTTTTTTATTACATTGCTGGAGATCGAACCCAGTGCCTCATGCATAGTAGGCAAGTACTTACTGAGGTACATCCCCTGCCCTTCATTAGTTTTTGAATCAGCTGGGTAGATCTTATAGAGACAGTCAATGGTTGGACACTTTTTCATTTAAAATAGTAACAGCTATAGTAAGGATAAACATAAAGTGCCTACTATGTGCAAGATATTATTCCAAACACATAAAACTCTTTATTGATTTGATAAGGATTATGCATCAACTACAAAGCTTTCTATGGCAAAACTATACCAGAGCACTAACCTAAAGCTACACTAAAAATAGTGTCATATAAGCTGGGCGTGGTGGCACAGGCTTGTAATCCCAGTACTTTGGGGGGCTGAGACAGGAGGATAGCAGGTTCATGGCCAGCCCTAGCTACTTCATGAGGCTCTCTAGAACTTAGTGAGGACTTGTTTCAAAATAAAGAATAAAAGTAGGGCTGGGGGAGTGGCTCAGAGATAGAATGCCCCTGGGTTCCATCCCCAGTTACCCCCCCCCCATACACACACAAAGTATCATACAGTTAGTCATATTGCTTTTTGTTTAAATCTCTATTTCCCTGCCACCAATACCCTCTCCCATCACTCCAAGGGAACATTGTAGAGGCTAGGCATAATAAATTTGAGATAGAATACAGAGGTAAAGTGAGACCACTGTATGTTAGTGGTGTGTGAAAGAATGTGTTCATGACAAAGTTTATAATAGGTCTGGGTCAAAAATTGTATTCCTTGATCAAGAATAACCAAGCATGTAGAATGACACAGTGGCACAATCCTGTAATCCCAGTCAATCAGGAGGCTGAGAAAAGAGGATTAGAGTTGGAGGCCAGTTTCAGCAACTTAGCAAGACCCTCTATCAAACTAAAATCTTAAAGAGCTAGGAATAAGCTGGGTGTGGTGGCACATGCTCTTGTAATCCTAGTACGTGGGAGGCTGAGACTGGAGGATCACAGGTTCAAGGACAGCCTCAGCAATTCTTCCCTTCTGTGGGGAAAATGCATGATAAACAGCAAATGGGTCTTTATAAGAAAATACTTACTTTGGTTATTATATGAGATCTCACTCTATTCTGAGGAATGGAATAGTACAGAAAATCATAAAGGACTAATCACATTATCTAGTCACCATGATCATCCAAAAAATAAGAGAAAACAATTATAATCAATTACAACCATGTTTTAGTGCACAGTTGCTGCTATTTTCAAAAGGTAACTCTACTTGTCAAGTATGTCATTATACCACAGTAAAACATTTGCTTCTAGAAAAAATTCTCAGTACAAATAAATTCTTAGACAAAAAGTCTTCAGACATTTCCATAATAACTATGCCTTTTTCCTAGTATTTTTGCACCAGTTTAATATTTGACTAGTTAGTTATTATAGCCAGAGTTCAAATGAAGGAATTAAAGATACTTCATGACTAAGTATAATTAAACAATAAAAAAAGGGTAATATTTCACAGGTTAAAAAAACACCAAAGGGCCAGTAAGTAGCATTGTGTATAATTTTTAAATATACTATGAATTTACTGAATACCCATAGTCTATAAATAAGGTATTTTTAAATTTTAAGCTATTATATACTTGAGAATGGTAGCTAATACATAATAGAAAACTACTCGTTTATTATTATGTTATCAGAATGCATGTTCAGATTAGGAAAAGATTCTAACTAGATCTCCAAAAAGATTAAAAAAGATTAAGAGCCCATAGCTGGCACATTACCCAGTTCTCTGATTTCATGTATCAAAAGTGTTACTTAAAAACCACTAACCTGGCCATGCATGATGGCCCCATGCCTGTAATCCCAGTACTTGGGAGGCTGACAGGAGGATTGTAAGTTTGAAGCCAGCCTCAGCAACTCAGTGAGGCTCACATCAACTTAACAAGACCCTGTTTCCAAATAAAAAATAAAATAGGACTGGGGTGTAGCTCAGAGGTAGAATGCCTCTGGGTTCAATCTCTAGTATCACACAAACACACCAAAAACAAAAGAAAGAAAGAAAGAAAAAAGAAAAATCCATTAACTTTCATAACTGTATAGTTCACTCATAAGTGATACTTTCATGAACAATATATATATAATTTCTTAATATTTAATTTTAGTGATCCCTTAGCTAAAATAGAGAAATATGTATAAAGCTTATTTTTGAACAACTGATAGCACAAAACTCTCTGTAAAAGAAACTATATAAAACCATAGTATAATATTACAATATATTCTTAATTTTTTTTAAAAAATTTTATACTTTGTTTTTGGTGTTAGAAATCAAACCCAGGTTGTGGCATGCTTGCTAAGCAAGCACTCTATCAATATTTGAAGTAGTATATAAAACTGCTATAAAATACAGAAATTTTACCAGACAAAGTTCAAAATTTTTCTAAAAATGTTTTTTGTCAGCCAGGCGTGGTGGCGCATGCTTGTAATCCCAGCATTTGGGAGGCTGAGATCGGAGGATCCGGGTTCGCGGCCAGCCTCAGCTACCTAGTGAGGCACTCCGCAACTTAGTGAGACTCGGTTTCAAAATAAAGAATAAAAAATAGGGCTGGGGGTATAGCTCGGAGGTAGAATGCCCCTGAGTTCAATCCCCAGTACCGCAAAAAAAAAAAAAAAAAAAAAAGATTTTTGTTTGTATTACAATTTTTTCCACAAAGCAATATAATTTCGTGGTTACTTGTAAATCAGCAGAAAATATTCTATTCTTTTTTAATTTTTTTCCTGGATCTCATCCAAGTATGTAATTCTTTTTAGTTTTTTGTTTGTTTTGGGTTTTTTTTTCCAGTACTGGGGATTGAACCCAGGGGCTTTCTACCTCTGGGCTGCATGCACCCCCAGTCCTATTTTTTATTCTCTAATCCAAGGTTAAAGTTGTATTTATGTCTGTCTCCTTAAATGTAAGTAGAAACTGAGAAATTTTAAGCAGAAAGAGAGACTGACTTAAAATAATTCTTCAATTTAGTGGCTTCTTTTAAAATCTATTTTATACTGTTATACTTAGTATTCTTATTATTTAAAAGATGAACATCTGACTGCCTCTTGTGTTCTGAATGCAAAACTGATGTTCCTTGAATGATGAAATTTTTTTGATGTAACTTTCTATCTAATTTGGATGGTGCTAGTTTATTCTACATGTTTTAGCCTTCAGTTTTTATTAGAATTTGAAATAGAAGAAAAAACAAGTTGCATTTCTCAAAATAAGGCTTTAAGTAATTATGTGATTAAACATTAAGTAGATTCTTATTAAATCTCTATAATAAGATACAATAATTCTTTTTTATAATCATTTAAGGGAATATATAACTTAATTTGAAAGTACAAATTAAAAATAGGAATAAAGAATAAAGATAAAAAGAAGGGCAGATATTAAACATAATCAGACTAATACAGAGCACAGCTAAGTATTTTGATGGGGCACAGGTTTACCTCAGAGCTCTTAGTAGTTTATGAAATGAAAACCCTAATCACATAAATGAGAGGGTTTCAATCTTGGTTTTGATGACATTTTGGGTCAGGTAAATCTTTGTTGTGACAGGTTTTCCTGTGCATTATAGGATGTTTAAGAATATTCTTAGCCTCTCCCAGTTGCTTCTGGTGACAACTAAAAATGTTTTCACACATTGCCAAATGTCTTATAGGGTACAAAATTGCCATGATAGAGAACCATTGACATAAATTACAGTGTTTAAAAATAAACAGAAATTGATCGCATGATTGAAGTACAGTGCCTTCTGGTACTAGGACCAGGTGTGTGTGTGTGTTTTGAGTGTGGGTGGTGTAAGCTCTTGTTTTGTTTTGTTTTGAAACAGGGACTCACTGGGTTGTTGAGTCTCACTACATTGCTGAGGCTGTCCCAGAACCTGCAATCCTCCTGTCTCAGTCTCCCAAGTACTGGGTTTACAGGAAGGTGCCACCATGCCTGGCTTCTGTGATTTCTAAAATCAGTCTTTCTTGAATATTATTTCACTCCACATAGATTTTGCTAAAATTTGAGTTGGCAGTAATTTCAAAATTATGTTCCCAGCCTACCTGGAGTGAAATGATCTTACTTATGTATGGACATTTGTGCTTTGCTTATCACATTGCTTGCTGCACAGTGTGCTATTGGTTTGCCAAAAAG
>PVLC010034319.1:0-17001 GCA_004027655.1 Graphiurus murinus
TCTTTAATCAAATATAGATTTTTTTCTATGGGTCAACCAGCAGGACTCTGCCCCCTTGTTAAGTCAGATAACATCAGTTCAACATTCTCCACCCCTAACCCACCATTTCCAGGTCTGTGTGACTCTGGAGGTTTGCGTGGGAGTTTTGGAAGTTCTAGAAAGCTTACTTCCCCTTGGCCGATTCTGTCTAAGTCAATCTAGGAGAACCCCGAGTCAACTAGGTTTAAGCTCCTTCATGTATTTCCACATTGGCATAGAAATCCTACTTCCAACAAGTATTTTATGAGTTGAGTAACTTCACAGATGTCTTGCTACTTATCATCTCATCTCTTGGCTCTGCCCTTGGGCTTTTAAATCCTACTCTGTCATTTAGTTCTTCCCTTCCTAAATCCAGTTCCTTCAGGATTTTGGCTTCTACTTCAAATGGGCTTGTCAGGAAATCTCAGGAAGGCAGTTTTCCCCCAGTACTGCCTTCAGACTTAGCAAACAGGTCCTTGGCAGGTCCATCCTGGCCCTCTGCAGCTGTACTCCCTGCCCTGCCCCTCACACAGACACTGCACCACAGAGATGGACCTGTGCCTCCTTGAAATCTGCATCCCTTTCTGTTACACTATGCTTTTGATTGCTAAAATCCCCTGTTCCCTGACAGGGTCCCTTCAGGCTTGCTTCCAAAGGCATACACAGGTCTCTCCCTCACCTTCCTCTCTTTTCAAGGGCTGCCATGCTGCTGGGGTGCACAGCCCCAGGCCTGGCCCTATTCATGGGCAAAGCTGTTCACGGAGCTGACAGGTCAACATGCACACAAGAGGCCCCTGTGGTGTGAAACAGAGACAGGGGTGACAAGAAAAGATGTGGGCCCTGGGCTGTGTGTGGGGCATGGGCAGGGCCCGTCTGGCTCCCCCTGTACCTCCACATCTTGACAAGAAATTTCAATGTGTTTGAGAGTTGTTGTTATTTCTAACCTGGACTCTCAGGTAGTTAGGAAAGTACATTTCAAAGTAAAAGCATAGGACATATTTTAGTCAACTGCTAGTTTGATTTGTAACTTTTAAATATTTAGGTATATGATGTGTCACTTGCATTTCTGCTCTTGCCCCATGGCTCACCAATGTGCTTGTCTGGTCTGCTCCACCTAAAAAGTATTTTCCTTCTAGTTATTAGACAATAAAAACTAATTTCCATCTTATGAAAAGTGAGTTTGCTTAAAACAGGATACCCTGAATTTTTATTTTTATTTTTAGGGCACTAGGGGGTTAAACCCAGTGGCATTCTACCTCCAAGCTACACCCCCAGCCCTATTTTATTTTTTTGTTTTGAAATAAGGTCTTACTAGATTGCTGAGAGTCTCTCTACTTGCTGAGGCTGTCCTTGAACCTGTGATTCTCCTGTTTCAGTCTTTCTAGTACCACGATTACAGGCATGTGCCACCATACTGAGCTACCCCTGAATTTAACAGCAAATTTAAATTTTGGTTATAAGTAACTGGAGTATTTTGGTGCTGCTAAACTAATTGTTTCTAAACAACAACTGAGACCGTCATATATAAGATACATTAAAAAAATAAAATGCAACCATTGGTATATATCATATTCTATAAATCAAGAGAGTTTATAAAATAAATGATCAACTTGAGAACACTATAATAAGGAAAAGTGAAAACACAAGGTATAAAATAGTGCACAATAAAATGACTTTTTAAACTTTTGAGTCTATACCATAAGAAAAAGTAGAAAGAGCTGGGCATGGTGGCGCATACCTGTGATCCTAGTACTAGGGAGGCTGAGACAAGAAGATCAAAGGTTCCAGGCAAGCCTCTGCAACTGAGTGAGACTCTCAGCAACTAAGTGAGACCTTGTTTCTAAACAAAAAATGAAAAGGGTTGGGCATATAGCTTCAAGGTAGAATACCCCTGGATTCAATCTCCAGTATCCCTACCTCCCTACACACAAAGGGCTGGGTGTTGTAGCTTGGAGGTAGAATGATCCTGGATTCAATCCCTACTACCAAAAAAAAAAAAAAAGTGGAAAGAATGTACACTGTAGCATATAATGGTCTTATATATGCATATATATATATATGTATGTGTGTGTATGTATATAATATACTTTTCTACATTGAATTTTTTTTTTTTTTTTTTTTTTTGCGGTACTGGGGATTGAACTCAGGGGCATTCTACCTCCGAGCTACACCCCCAGCCCTATTTTTTATTCTTTATTTTGAAACCGAGTCTCACTAAGTTGCGGAGTGCCTCACTAGGTAGCTGAGGCTGGCCGCGAACCCGGATCCTCAGGTCTCAGCCTCCCGAATGCTGGGACTACAAGCGTGCGCCACCACGCCCAGCCTACATTGAATATTTTTACAAACAGAATTAAAATTATACAATAGGAAAATATTTGAAGGTTAGAGTAGTTATAGACACTGGATTTCTTTTCAGTGTTGATTGTATAGCAACAAAACATATTTTGTGTCATGTTCCTCTCAAAGAAAATCTTTGTGCAAGATCACATCTGCAGGGCTTAGAAGGTCTTAGTTGAGTTTGTACAGTGTATGTTTAATTTACTTTAAATTTTAGGGAAGGTCAAGGTTCAAGTGAAGACACATTTGATGATATAAAGAGTGCTTTATATTTCATCTGAACCTGGTGTCCTGGGATGTTTGCTTGCTTCTTCATAAAGAAGTTAGTAGACTCCGATTTAATTCTACATATCATAAAAGAGTATCAAGATTTTAATCATATTTTATTTATTCTTTGGTCATTAGACAAAACAGTGGAACATTTTCAGATGGGTAAATTTTCTGTAACTATTTCACAGATTTTCCTGAAACATGGGCAAAGTTAAAAGATCTGATTTAAACAGAGTTCTAGTTCAGAGATCCACTAGCATTTTCCTATGTGAGTGGTTATCATAAAAAGATTTTTTATCAGTTTTTCATTCTTCTTATTAACAGGATTAAAATACTTCAACTTTAAATTTCTTGGCTAATTATCTCTCTCAACCCCTAACAGAGTTCATGTGGTTTTATAAATTGATGATATCTTCAGCCATTAAATTTATTGGCTAAAGAATTATCTACACTTTGTGTGTGTGTGTGTGTGTGTGTGTGTGTGTGTGTGTGTGTGTGTGTGTTTTACTGGGGATTGAACTATTGAACTCAAGGGAATTCTACCTCTGAGCTACACCCGAGCCTTATTTTATTTTTTATTTTGAAACAGGGTCTAAGTTTCAGAGGACCTTGCCAAGTTGCTGAGGCTGGCCAAAATCCTGCAATCCTCCTATCTCAGCCTCCCAAGTACTAGAATTACAAGTGTGCACAACCGGGCCTGTCTTACAATTTGTATTTTCTATGAATGCAAAAGCTTTAGTTTTGAAGATCACTGCAAAGTAGCCAAGCCAATGATCTATTGCGAGACCCTTAAATTGGCTTACACATGAGGGAGCCAATTAATTAATTTGTTAATGTTGATCATTCAGAGAAAAAGATTTCCCAACTTTCCCTTAAATGATGGTAGTATTTAACATGCTCAGTATTTTCTTTTTAAGCAATCAGATCTTTGTGAGTATTTATTATTTGCTCAGACTGTGTAAGGCTAGAGCTGTTGAGAGGAAGGTGTGTTTAAAGCCATGAGAGTTAGCTACGAGGAGAAACAGGAGTGGTGGCATGTCCCATGGGCTGATCTTGGATTGTGTCATCAGACAGACTTAGTTTGAATCCTAGTTCTGCTACTCAGTGGCTCAGTTGTGTGCTAATTGTAATGTATTTAATCATGATAAGCTTTAACCAAAAGCTTAATAAAGTCCACCTTCCAGAGGAGCAGGGTGAATTCTGAATAATGCGTATGTATGTCTGGCACATGGTTGAGGTAAGCCAGGCAGTGTGTGTGTGTGTGTGTGTGTGTGTGTGTGCGTGGTGGGGTGGAGGATAGAATAAGAAATGATGTGAAAGCAGTCAGGCATGGGAGAAAGGAAGGAAGACGGATGTAAAAAATGTTAGGTACTGGAGTGAAAGTGAACAATTCCCAGAGGATGTTTCAAGGGCCCTTTGTATTCTGAAGACCTTTATTTAAATAACCATCAACTTTCTTTTTTTGTGATGATTAGTCCCAGTTCTTTGGTCTTTCCTCCTAATCATCACTTTCCAACCCTTTAATCATCATTATGGCTTTTCTCTGTAGTTTCTTATTTCTCTCTCTGGTTGTGGATTTGAACAGTACTCTGCTCATCCTAACTAGTCAAGAGAAATAGAAGTGAGTGGTAGAGAATGGTTTAAATATAAGTGTCTTCTCAAAAGAAGAAACACAAGTGGTCAAAATATATGAAAGAATATTCAACATCATTAGTAATCAGGGAAATTCAAATCAAAACTACATTAAGAATCCATCTAACTCCAGTTAGAATGGCAATCATCAAGAATACAAACAATAATAGCTGGGTGTGGTGGCGCACGCTTGTAATCCCAGTACTTGGGAGGCTGAGACTGGAGGAACCAGGTTCACATCCAGCCTCAGCTACCTAGTGAGTAGTGAGGCACTCCGCAACTTAGTGAGACCCTGTTTCAAAATAAAGAATAAAAAAAATAGGACTGGGGGTGTAGCTTGGAGTTAGAATGCCCCCGAGTTCAATCCCCATTACCGCAAAAACAACAACAACAACAAATAATAATAATAATAATAATAAGTGCTGGAGAGGATGTGAGGAAATAGAGATCTATATACACTGTGGGTAGAATTGCAAATTAGTACAGCCACTATGGAGATCAGTATGAAATAGTCTTTTGAGGAACCTCCATAGGACCTCACTATACCATTCCTGATTATCTTTCCAAAAGAATTAAAGTCAGAATACTATAGTGATGCATGCATAGCCATGTTTAGAGCAGCACAATTCACAAAAGCCAAATTATAGAACCAACCTAGGTGTCCATCAACAGATGAATGGATAAAGAAAATGTGGTGTTTACAAACAATGAAGTTTTACTCAGTCATAAAGAAGAACAAACACATCATTTGTAGAAAAATAAATGGAACTTGAGAACATAACAGTGAAATTACCCAGTCTCAGAAAGTCAAAGGCCATTTTTTCTCTCTCATATGTGGAAACTAGAGAGAAAATAGAAAAGAAGAAGGACTTCAGGCAAAAGAAGAGACCAGTAGAATAGTGGAAGGGGATTAGGGAGAAAGGGAGGCTTCAGAAAGGAACCAGATCAAATAATGTTATGTCTATAAATGAATGTGTCACTATCAGTCTCACTCACATATATGAGGAGGGTAAGGGAGAGGGTGGGACCCAGAGGGAAACAAACAATGTGATGTGTACATATATAAATGTATCATTTTGAATCTCAGTATGTTGTATAATTATGATACACCAATAAAATTATAAGAGAGTGATTAACCCTGTTGTACCCAAGAAAATCCATGCTAAAAAAAAAAAAAAAAGAAAAGAAAAAAAAATCACCTATTCTGGAAAGAATTCACTGATTAACTCAACCTGGCGTGGCTCCTCTAGTATTACCATCATCATTAATAAACTTCTGTGTGTGTGAAAAAAAAAATTACAAGAGAATAAAAAGATATGTGTCTTCAATGCTATTGACCAAGCATGCTACAGAGAGCTGGTATGATAGTGATTGCAAACACTCTTGGAGTTCTTACTATAGGCCAGTCGCTATTCCAAGTGCTTTGTATATATTAACTTTTTAATATCTTAGCAACTCAATCTAGTAGGTACTCACTCTACAAATCGAAGTACAGGGAGATCATATGACATACCCAAAGTTACAAAACTAGGAATCTATAGACCCAGGAGTTGGACATAGGCAATCTGACTTTAGCAAAAGCACTTATGGCCACTATGCTATTATACACTAGCTGAAGGCAGCAGGTCTTGAATATTTGAATAAAGAACTTGGAAAATATGTAGGAGTATTTTTTATAGGCTAAAGTGAGAATGAGAATGAGAAATCTCAAGAAAAGTGACCATGACAAATGAAAGGTTGGAGGTGAGATGAGCCAGAGGTCTCTGCTGTATTGACAAAACGGCAAATAAGATTGGGTTCATGAATTGGAGCCAAACTATTTCTCAAAATATAATATTATAGTCTTTCATGAAGAGTCTACAATAGGATGGACTCTGGGGAACCACTGAAGGTTCATATCTAAGAAATCTGATGAGAAGCAGATAGCATGGGAAGAATGAATTGAACAAGGTTACACACTGCCTATGAGGATAAGGCCCAAGTAAGACAAAGAAATGAGGCTTGATGATAGGATGAATGAGACAGTCATTCAAGTATTCCATGACTTATGAGTCTCATAGACTGAGAGAGAATGTGAATGCCTTTAGAATCAGGGACCACTTTAGAAAAAAATCTATTTCAAAGCACTTAATGAGCAGGTCAAGAAAAACCAACACTTGAGAGACTGCCCCAGGTCACACAGTAGGACTGGAACCCTGGTTTTCTGCTCTTAGTCTAGTGTGTTTACCATTATACTGAGTTTCTACAGCGTGGTGGACACTTGCTAGAACTCACATCATTGCTTCAGCAACCGGGCATCACTATTCGTGTTTTCTGCAATCATAACCAGCTATTTGACTAAAATGGGAAATTGAGAAGAGGAGCCATATTTGGCAAAATTTACTAGGTCATTTTGGTATGGGAAAGGGAGAACTAGGACATAGATAGTGATTTTGCACTAACAATTGCTTTGAATATAGGAAAGGAATGTCAACTGTGTTAAAGTTTGCTTTTGGAGATTAGCAGATATGGATGAATACTTAATTGAAACCAGTTTGTTTTTAAGGGAGAACATTTTTCTTTTCATTTCCAGAGACTCAGGGCTTTAGATATTATGCATAAGACTTCACTTAAGTCTTGATAAGATCATTATTCACCAAGAAACTATACACAATTCACTTTTATTCAGAGAATATGTTAATTAATAATTTTCTTATATCCTGATAATTTCTTATAACCCTCTGTTGAATTACTAAGATTTTATCTTCTGAGATAATTAGATAGAGTCAGAGGATAGTAACATATAATATTGGTACTTTCCTTCTGCATAGAACCCTAGGGTTTAAAATATTTCATAATTGAATATTTATTTCTTATTTAATGGAAGTTATGAGTTCCAAGTCCAAAGTAAATCAAGATAAGATAATTCATGTTGACAGGAAAGTTTTCTTCCAGCATATGTTGATGAGAATTTGGGAGTACTAGTTTTTCTTTATGGGGGAAAAATCTTTGAATCTCATTCTGTGAACTTTATAAATTCTAACATGAAAACATTGTTTTTTGCCATCACAATTGTTTTTTAATATTTCATTTATTGGTGATATTAATTTTACAGAATAATGGGTTTCATTGTGCATATTCATTTGTGCATATAACATAATTTGATCAATATTACTATCCAGTGCCTTCCCGTACCCTCCCCCCTCACCCCCACCTTGCTCCCTTTCCTCTACCCTAATGTTTTCCTCTATATTTTCTGATATTGCTCCCCGCCCCGTCTTTCATATAAGAGAGAACACATGACACTTATTTTCTATGTTGGATTATTTTGATTCATATGATACTCTTTAGTTCTACCTATTTTCCTGAAAATGACATAATTTCATTCTTTTTTATGGCTGAATAAAACTCCATTGTGTTTGTGTTGGTGGGACTGTGAATTAGCTCATTTCTATGGGAATGGAAATCAGCATGGCAGCACCTCAAAAAACAAATGAACTATCATATGATCCAGCCATACCACTCTTCAGTATGTATTCACAATAAGTGAAGTCAGCACACCTTAGGGACACATGCATACTCATGTATTTTCATTTGTTTGTTTGGGTACTGGGAATTGAACTAGGGGGCATTCTACCTCCAAGTCACATCCTTAGCTCTTTTTTTTTAAATTTAAAATAGGGTCTCACTAATTTGCTGCGGCTGGCCTTGAAATTTTGATTTCCCTATTTCAGCCTCTATAGTACTAGGATTATAGGCGTGTACCACTGCACCTGACCATACCCATGTTTATTACAGCACAATTTATAATAGACAAGTTATAGAATCAGCCTAGGTGTTTGTCAATAGGCAAATGGAAAGAAAAAAACTTCTTGGTAAAAGCCTATTATAAAAGTAGGAGTGCTACAAAAGTGATTTCTATATTTAAGTAAAATGTATTACTTTTCTTGACCATTGAGCAAAATCTTGTAGTTGATAATCTCTTGCAGTTGATAATCTCTCTTTCATTAAAAGCAGCTTTTAATAGTGGAGATATTGTTTCTTCATTGTATAAAATTTATGAAAGATAAGAGAAAAAGAAAAGAAAATAAGATCATAACAGTTGACATATAATAAAAGACTTAAACTTCTGAACCTTCTAAAAATTAGAAAAAGGACAAACCTTCAAACCTAGAACAGCATTATTTCCAGTACTGAATCTAATGCCTGTGGATAACCCTTCCCCCTTGAGAGCCTCATCAAGCAAATCATTCACTTTCCATGGGTGCTCCTCCTTATTTAATTTGGATATAAGCCCTGTTATTTTTGTACCATAAAAATTATATATGTATATACATGCATATATATGAAATATTTTTTCAAGATTTATCTGATTCATAATTTTCTTAATTGGAAGGATTCCTTACAATTTTATAATCAATGTTAGTTTAGAAATAAAAGAAGATATACAGATAGCCTAAGTAGGTAAGCATCTAATGAGTAGTGAAAACATTAGCCCAGTACTTGGGAAGCTAAGACAGGAGATTTTCAGGTTCAAGGCTAGCCTCCGTAACTTAGTTAGACCCTGTTTTCCAAATAAAAAATAAAAAGGATTGAAGTGTAGCTGGAAGGTAGAATGTACCTGGGTTCAATCCCCAAAACAAAACAAAATAAACAAACAACAAAATATAGCAAACCATTCTATAGGCTCTTTTAAAAAAAAGTATTGTCACTTTTATTTCAATTGGATCCTGTTTGTGCAGATTTTTTTTTTTTACCAAGAAAAGCACAGTATTTGAAGATACCCACCTAGCCCTGCTGACACATTAAAAGAGAGTGTTTCACTTTTAGCAAGGATACATTTGGCATGATATATATTTAGGAACAAATCTATTTTTTTCTAATCAGCTAATGTTTTCACTACTCATTTAAGATTCTTCCTTACTTAGGCTATCTGCATATTTTATTTTATTTCTAAATGGTACCCAGGGCCAAAGAGGCAATAGCAAATACATTTTCTACAGCTAAGACTTACTTTATTTTAGATGTGTACTTTCCTAAGTCATTAGTCACTGACCAAAGTCAGAGGCAGGCTGCAAGCCCCAAGAAGATAAAGATTTTTGTCTGTCTCATTTACCATTGAATCTCTTCCATTGGGGAAAAAAAACCCATAGACAGCCAATAAATATTTGCTTAATAAATGAGTTAATCTTCACAGAGCAATTTGGAATTCTCGAAGGGGAACTAATGGGCTCAGGCAAGGAAACTAAACCCCTGATGCAGAATGGAGACATCCATGTAGCCAGTGCAACCAGTGAGTACAGTTTAGCAAGACCGTGCCTGTAGGAAGCCTGTGTAATAGGCCTAAATTAATATTTTATGAAGCAGGCATGATTTGCTATTAAGTTACTTGGGCTATTTTACTAATTCCCTTTTTTCTCTAAAGACTATATTTAAAGATCTTTTGGGGGCTCTGAAAGTCAAATATTGAGTCAGGGTTGGTCCTGAGTATCCAGAAATCACTACAGAAATAGCATGGCGGTGACTTCTACCCACTTAGTATTAGTCAAGGCAGTTACATGGATGTCCTTATAGGAACTAAAGTTGAAATGATCCTCTGATGGGCACTGGCCTGGATTTGGGTGATCCACAGGGAGAGTTCTGCTAGGCTCTCCACATGTGGGCTGCCTCTTCTCCTCTCATACTTTCATTGTGAGCCATCCATGAATCTCAGTTATTTTTTTTTCCAGGGAGTTCTACCATTGATCATGTATCTATCAGTGTTTCAATCATTCTCTCTGCTGATGGCTCTAAACCCTGGCATTCCCACACTAACTGTTACCCTCATATCTTTTGCGGTCTTTAGTAACATTCATTTTGGAATCCTCAATTGTTCTAGCTACCCAGATGCAAAATATCTGGTTCATTTTCACTCATCCCTCCCTATTATCTCTCCAAGTCTAGGGGATTCAATGTCTCTCAAGTGTTCATCCATCCCACCCTACACCTGATGTGTACAGTAGCTTCTTAACTGGCCACTGTGCCTTCTGAATCAATATTTTCCAGACATACAGTCATATTGCCAGAACTTTCCTTCTAAATTACCACTTTGACCACATTTCTTGCCTATTCAAAAACAATTGGTGGCTTCCGGCTGTCCCTTTCAATCTTGCCTTTGACAAGTTCCATGATCAGGTTCTGTTATGGTCCCTTTAAGAGCTCATAAATTGGTGTTTGGAGTTTTAATCACAGCAGTAGATAAATCCATTGTAATATATTTACCTGAGTGGTACCCAGTAGGCTGGCAGGGTGTGGCTAGAGGTGGGTCCTTAGGGTTGAGGCCTTAGGGATTATATTTGATTCTTCCTTGCTCACTCTCTCTCTTTCTTCTGGCCTCTATGATGTAAGGAGCACAGCCCATGTGTTCAACCTCTTCCTCTCCCACCACCATGCCTTGAGATCTTCGGTCCCCGGTCTCACATGGACTGAGCCTGAAACTGTAAGAAAATAAATCTTCTTTCCTCTAAGTTATGTGGTCAGGTCTTTAGATTATGGCTGTGAAAATGCTGACTGTAACAGAAAATGGTACCAGGGAAGTGGCATTGCAGCTATATTTAAGTCTGACAATGTGGATTGTAAATCTTTGGAACTGGTTTGTGAGAAGAAATTGGAAGGGCCAGAATGTGGCTAGAAAGATGGATGGTAGAGACTGTGCTCAGGATATTTGGAAGCACAAAGATGCCATAGGAAAATGGAGTATAAGTCATATGGTATTTTACTTTGGCAAAGAATTTATCTGCATTTTGCTCATGTCCTGGAACTTTGTGTGAGGCTGAATTTAAAGATGATGGGCTAAATAAGCTGGCAGAGGAAATCTCAACAAACACCAAAATATACAAACTGTATTATAGATATTAATGTCCATGTTTTTGGGAGTGGAAAATAAATCAGAGAGACTATCAACTTCCAGAAAGGCATGTTAAAGCTGGGGCTTAGAGAGATGATGTCATGAATGGAAGTAAGATGGCTTAAAGGAAGGAGGAAATAGTGACTCTGATGGAGTTAGGGCCATGATGGAGGCGGCAGATGGAGTTGGGGCCAGGGGTGGCCCAGATGGACTTGGGGCCAATGGCTGCCTGGATGGAGCAGGCCCAAAGGTTGTGATTAAAAGGTCCCAGTGGCAATGATTAAGGAGGGTGTGACTACCTTTTCTGTTGATGGCCCATCTCAGAGCCCATGTAATGCTGGCTTTGCTAGAAAAAGGGGCCCATGGAGGCTTCCCCTCAGATTTCAATGGAAGGCCTGGGAAGCCAGGCAATGTGTGGCAGGATCAGAATCCCTGAAAGCAGGCCCAAATGGCCTTCACTTTGTGAAGCTAAGGGTGAGGCAAGTTCAAAAGAAAAAAAACCTCGAGAGATTTAGAAAAGATAGAAACATGAAATAACTGGGAAAAGGCTGCTAGCTGCAAGCCATGGATCCAGGCTGGAAGAGGCGGTAAACTACCCATTGCAATCAGACAGGCCACTGAGGCAGGGCTGCCAAAGCCGCTTGGTGATCACTTCTCACCACCACTTGCCCTGGATGCCAGAAGTGGAGCTGCAGGATCAAATGCTTGCCCTGCCACATTTCGTTACTGTTTTGGTCCCATCTCTTCTTTCTATGACTCTATTCCTCCCTTTGGGAATGAAAATGTTTACTCTTTGCCTTTGTATATTGGATGCCAGTAACTTGCTTTTTATTTTGATCTTCATTATCTTTTACAGGGGCACACAAGAGTTCACCTTGTGTCTCAGAGGAGACTTTAGACTTAGGGAATTTTCAGTGATGCTGGAACTGTTAAGACTGTGGGAACTCTTAAAGAGGACTAAATGCATTTTGCATTTTGAGCTGGGCATGAGCTCTTCAGGGGCCAGGGGCAGAATGTTATGGTTAGATATAGAATGTTCCCTTGAAGAGCTCATAAATTGATATTTGGAGTTGATATAATTGAGTGTTGAGGGTTATAATCCCAGCAGTGGATAAATTCATTGTAATGGATTTACCTGGGTGGTACCTGGTAGGCCCCTAGGGGTGGCTGGAGGTGGGTCCCTGGAACTATAGGCTTGGGGATTATATTTGGTTCTTTCTCTCCCTACTCTCTCTCTTGCTTCTGGTATTTATGATATAAGGAGCACAGCCCATGTGTTCTTCCTCTCTCTGCCTCCTGCCACCTTGCCCTCAGATCCTGGGTCCCCAGCCTCACATAGACTGAACCTGAAACTGTAAAAAAAAGAAGTTTTCTTTCCTCTAAGTTATGTGGTCAGATTTTTTGATTATAGCTGTGAGAATGCTGATGGGAACAGGTTTCCTAGGCAATCCATTATGGATCCCTCTGACCTAGTCAGCTTGTTCCTTATTTTCTAGTTCTCCAAAAATAATGTAGAATGTTCTGCTTTTGCTTATGTTATTTTTCACTTGGAAAATCTTGCCTTGCTAGAGGTCCTGTCAAGTCTTACCTCTTCAATAAAGACCTAAAACTGCTGTATTCTTTGATTGCCTACTCTCTAATATACTGTTGCGTAAACTGTCTACATTATTCTTTTTGGTCCTTGCTCCTGGGCCATTTTGAAATATGACTTCCCTGTTATATGTATCTACTTCATCTTCTTCTGTTTTATTGGGGTGCTGGGGATTGTAAACAGGGACATTCTACCCATGAACTACAGCCCCAGCCAATTTTATTTTTTATTTTGAAACAAGGTCCTGCTAAGTTACTGTGACTGACCTCAAACATGAGATCCTCTGTCTCAGCTTTCCACATATTGGGATTACAGGCATGCACCACCTCTCCTGTGTTAGTTCATCTTCTTAATTGTATGTATTTTTAAAAATTGCTATGTATTTGTTTATATATATGTAAACAAATATACTATATATACAAGTATATAAACAAATATACTATAAACTATATATATATATATATATATATATATATATATATATATATATATATATATTAGTTTTCAGTCTGGTACTATGTGAATATAAAAGAACTCAAAAATATATATTAACTCAATGAATACAGCTATGGTTTAATGGAAAGCAATCCCTACATGGTATTGATATTTTGACTTTTTAGTTCTGCTTCTCCACTGACAGGTGAAAATGAGAAAGTCAGTGTACCTCACTGGTTTTCAAATTTTATCATTTTAAAGAATCACTTGGTTGGGTGTGGTAGTGCATGCCTATAATCCTAGTACTTGGGAGGATGAGATAAAGGATCACACATTCAAAGCCAGCCTCAGCAATTGAGACCCTATTTCAAAATAAAAAATAAAATAGGGTTGGGGGTGTAGCTCAGAGGTAGAACGGCCCTGGGTTAAATCCCCAGTAAAACTCTCTCTCTCTCTCTCTCTCTCTCTCTCTCTCTCTCTCTCTCTCTCTCTCTCTCTCTCTCTCCTGGCTGTTTCTTTCAATGGGCATAGAAATGACAACATCACATAGCAAAGTCTGAACAATTGAAAAGACACCCATAACTTTGGCTGATAACTGTTAAAAACTGAGTGATAGGTACATGGGGATTTGGTAACTATTTTGTCTACTTTTATATATGTTTGAAAAGTTTCACCATGAAAGAAAATATAATAACAACAACATCAACAACCTGGGAGCACTGGTTTAAAATGAAGACATTCTGATTTATTAGATTCCTATGTATCACCCAAATATTCTGATTTAGTGATTTGAGATAAAGTTCAGGAATCTTGTACAGCTGTTAAATACATTGTCTGCCTCTCTGAACCTTTCTCCTACCCTGTAAGATTTGGACAAAATATCTACCCTACAAGTCTATTTTAAGTGAAATAAGAAGGGTCAAAGCATGTAGGTCAGTTCCTAGCTCAAATTCATGTTTAAAATAATAGAAGCCTATATCCCATAGAAGGGACTCCAGCTTGAATAAGTGGCCAGGGACCATTTATCCCTAAAGATGAATTTAGACAACCGAGACCAAGAATGAGAAAGAATAAAAGGACTAAAAGAATTTGATTAGAGTAGTGGTGACACATCCTCTCTTGTTCATGCTCTGCTAAGCAGTTTGACCCCTTCCCTGGGATGAACTGCAGTGGTATTTAATTTTAAAAGCTCAGACAAATTGGCAATAATGGAATGGGTCTTTCATGGACTGTCTCACTGAACCGGTGACTAAGCTAATTTTGAACAGATGGAAGGGCTTGTCTCAAACAAACCATGTACAGTTCAGAAATTATAGATAAACTCACTCTGAAAAATAAACCATACCCTTATAAATGAAATATGACTTAGGTTTATTGAAAATAATTTTTGAGACTTTTATTAAGCATATTTTTGTCTTGCCACATTTTTATTTGCTTATAGTAAAATAGCATTGTGTGTGGGGTATACTGGGTTGGAACCCTGGGGCATTCTACCTCTGAGCTACACACCCAGCCTTATTTTATTTTTTATGTTGAAACCAGGTCTCATTTAGTTGCTGAGGGCCTATGTTATTAAGGCTAGCCAGGAACCTGCAAGCCTCCTGTCTTAGCCTCTCAAGTACTGGGATTACAGGTATATGCCACCAAGTCCGACTGTAAAATAGCATTTAACAGCAGAGCATCCCTAGATATTTCATTTTATTTAGCACTTTTGAAGTGATTTCGTTTTTCAGTTGGGTAAATAGTACCATGTCTATTTCTCCTTGCCTTTTGCACCTCTCCCCACATACTTCACTCTTTATGGGCTCCTTCTGAAATTCTTCTCCAGAGATTTAGAGACAATTTTTTCAGTTAGGCAAAATTGAGGCATCATGTAACATGTGGGCAAAAACTCGGGAAATAACGTGAAAGCATTTGTGGCTTAAAACTAGGAGATGCATTGTTCACTAAAACAGATCTGACACTTGCTCATTCATATGTTCATTCATTCAATAAGTAGTTAGTGTGCTTTTGGGAATTCCCAGATGAACTAGACACTCTGTTTTCCTTAATGATTCCTCTTAAGGTCAATAAAAATAACCTTATGACAGGTAGAAAACGACACCTGTAAGGAGGGTGGGTGCTGGAGACAAGGACAAGCTTATCCCTCATCGTCAGGGAAGGTCGTCCTGAGGATGGTCTTTGACCTGGGTTTGCAGGAGTGTAAGATGGGCAGGGGAGCTGGTCCAGCCTCACTGAGCCCTCCCAACCATTCACAGCATGCCCTGGCTACAGTTATGGCTCAAGTCAGAGCCATGGTTTTGTGGCCACAGAGCATAGCAAGGCTTACATGGCTGATGCAGGAACTCAGCCTGCTGGCAACGTGCACCAAACACCTGCTCTGATTTGCCACAGTGTATAACTTGAATGAGATGCCAATTTAGTTTTTAATCCTGTTGCAAACTGGCCATTGCTTAGCTCATTCCTGGAAGGCCCTGTGAAAAACAGAACTCAAAGCTTGGCTTCCCTCCAGTGTATCTGCAGAGTATGAGAATATTGTGGAGAACTTTTGAAAATTTGGAAGGTAAGACAGATCAGACATAGGCAATATCTTTAAACCTATCACTCTTTTGGATCAGATTCTCTAAACAGCAAAAGGTTTGCCTGCAAGTTTAAATTCAGAGAGGTGGAAAGAGGTGGTTAAAGCTAACATCAAAAGTAATTAAATTATTATTAATCAGAGAAGTCTTTCTTTACTGATACTCATTACTGACCCTTTATAGATGAGAAATATTTTTAATCTATAATGAAACTATTACTACCGTCACATATACTCCACCAGGCATTATTGAAGAGTATAGTTGAGCTTTTAATCTTTGAATATGAAAGACATAATGAACATTAAAAAACATTATTGGGCAGATATCTGCCATAAAATGTCCAAACTGAATGAAGTAGCAAAGAAAAGGCCATTCTGGTTATTCTTGTTTCCGCAGCAGAGAAGACCCACTGGCTGTGGGTCAGCAGTGTCTGTCTTCTTTTCACTTTTCCTAAAAACGAAACTGCTGACTTCAGTGCGGGGAGGGGGCAGCACTCAGTTATCCACCATCCACACACACATCACAGCACGTGGCTGTAAGGAGAAACTTACCACTCCCAGCCACTTTCAAATAAGAAACTGGTCAAAATGAAAAGCACTTACAGACAGCCAGCAGCAAAATCTCTCATTCACTTGAAGCCCTGTAACTCAACTCCCTACAAGCGTGATGGAGATGGGCTGGGAGACCACAGCCCTTGCTCTCTGAGTATTGATCGCCTGTCTTGCCCAGTGGCCTGTGGCAGTTTCTCTTAAGAGAGAGCTGGACCACCGACCTCAGAGGTAGAGGTGCTTGGGAAATTATTTTTGGTACAGGGTGAGGGGTCCCACTGTGAAGTACCTAGACCAATCAGGATTTTCAACGTTTTGAAGATTTTTCCTTTCTAGATTTATTAAGGCATTATTGACAAATAATATATATTTATTCTGTATAATGTGAGATGATTAAATCAAGCTAATTAACATATCCATCACCTCACATGAATTATTATTTTTTCGTAGTAAAATCATTTTATTCTCATAGCAATCTTCTCCTCCTTTCCCCCTTCCTCCTCCTCCTCCTCCTCCTCCTCCTCCTCCTCCTCCTCTTTGTATGGAGGATTGAACCCAGGGGCATCCTGCCTTTGAGTTACACCATCAGCCCTATTTTATTTTTTATTTTGAAACAGAGTCTTGCTAAGTTGCTGAGGGTTTTACTAACTTGCTAAGTCTGGCCTCAAACCTGCCATCCTCCTGTCTGAGCCTCCCAAGTACTGGAATTACAGGTGTGCAATACTG
>PVLC010034320.1:0-16968 GCA_004027655.1 Graphiurus murinus
AGCATTCGGGAGGCTGAGACCAGAGGATCCGGGTTCGCGGCCAGCCTCAGCTACCTAGTGAGGCACTCTGCAACTTAGTGAGACCCGGTTTCAAAATAAAGAATAAAAACTAGGGCTGGGGGTGTAGCTCGGAGGTAGAACGCCCCTGAGTTCAATCCCTAGTACCGCAAAAAAAAAAAAAAAAAAAAAAAAAAAAAAAAAAAAAAAAAAAAAAAAAAAAAAAAAGAATTAAAAAAAAAATAGGGCTGGGGGTATAGCTCGGAGGTAGAATGCCCCTGAGTTCAATCTCCAGTACTGGAAAAAAAATAATAAAATAAAATAAAATAAAATAGGTCTTCCCAAATAACATGTGCTGGCCTTAAACCTGCAGTTCTTCTGTCTCAGCCTCCAAGTACTGGGATTCCAGGTGTGTACCATTGCACCTGGCTTGCTTTGTTTCTTCAATGCCTATGCCTATGTGACTTTGGAAATGTTAACTTCTGTCTTCTGTGATTTGTTAATTGAAGAAAAATAAAATAAGAATGTGTGTGTGTGTGTGTGTGTGTGTGTGTGTGTGTGTGTGTGTGTGTATGTTGCTGGGATGGCATGCATGAACCCAAGGCCTCATGCCCACTAAACAAGGAATGTTCACTTCATATTACTTCATAGAGTTGTAAGATTTATAGATAAGGCTCGCAAAGTCCTTAACAAAGAACGAGGCATCAATAAACAATATATATTATTGTTACTTATTACTGTCTTCATATATAAGGTATGCAGTTTAAATGAACTTTGACTGAGGTTTGTTCCCAAGTAAACAACAAACAACATGAAGCAGAAAAGAATGTATAAAACTATTCTCAACACATCACAGCTGTGTTGATGCTTTCCTTTCCTGATTGTATGTATATATGATGATAGTATCAGTTGATCAATGTTCCTCTGAATAAAAATTGGATTTTAAATATCTTAAAGCTTCTCTTTAAAATTTATATTTCGAGGATACAATGGAGTAGAAGTTACTTTGGATGCTTCTGATATCTTTTTGCTCTATACTAAATCTTCCAATAATGAATTTTAATTGGAAAATGTGCTCAAAGGCAATGGATGGGAAAAGTGTTGGGAAAGGTTTACTGGGAAAATTGTGTTCTTTGGGGAGAACCATATTCACTCATGAACTTGTAACTGAGAATAAATGGAATTGAGGGTTTTTTATGAAAAATAGTTGTCTGTGATTATTTGCTATGAACAGAGAAAACACAGCAACATGTACTATAATAATCTACTTACCTTCATATTTGAGGTTGCTTAAACAACAAAAACTGTTCAAGGAAAGAAGGAACTCAAACAATAATAATTGCTAATACTTATCTAAAATAGTGTATGCCAGATATCTGAGGTGCTATGTACAAATTTTATCATTTAATATAAGTGAAATTATTATATCTTCTTTTTATAGGTTAGAAAAATTAAAGTTATAAAAGCCAAGCAATTTATACTGGGTCATTTGCTAGTAAGCATCAAAACAGATAGTTTAGCCAGAGCCCAGGCTCAGAATAACTATACTACTTGATCCTATTAATGTAAAAATAAAGGAAGACAAAATGATATTGACTGAGGATAAAACAGATATATTGCTAGATAAAGGAATACAAAAGTTGGGCTTTTCTCTGCCCTTCAGTAATGTCATCAGCAACTTTACTGACAGTTTAGATAGTTTACATTCTAAAACTGTCTAAATGATTGTAGTTTCTAACCAGTCAGAACCACATTTTTCCACTAGTAGATCGGCCACTAGTGATTCTGTTTTTCTTCTTCCCTAAAAATGATTTGAGTTATTTTTTCCTAAAAAATCATAATGCTCCTTAATTTATTTTGCTCTGAATGTTTTATACAGATTAATATTTCCATCATTAACTAGGACCAATTTATTGCCACTTCAACATTTGTCTTATCATTAAATTTTGTTTGCATTTTTTAACTGTGGATCGTACCAGTATTCAGTTCTGAATATTTATGCCGTATTTCTATGTTCTTTCATTTAAATTAAATTCTTTATAAGTACACATTTTTCATAGCATCTCTTTTACCAAATTTCTTTGTAAGTACTTGTTATCTGATCTTTAAGAAAATTACAGTGAATCCAATAGTAACAAAGCAGTCTGTACTTTTTGCAAGTTCTTCTCCAAGGAAAGTTTTCCTGCATGTGCCTCTAAAGCCCCTTGTCCAGATTTTTTTAATATGCCTCTGAGATGTCCAACATTAGCATGATTTCTTTTTTAACTTCAGATCTTAATAGAACATCTTTCTTCTTTCCCAATAGATCTAAGATGCTTTCTATGGCATTTATACTTTCAATAGTTTAGTCTAATTTGCTTTTTATGTCTTTTTATCAACTTGAGTGGTAAAACAGACAAGGTTTTACCTAAAAAAGCACAAAATTCACTAATGTGCTGTTCTGGAAGAATAACAGCAAAAACAAACAAACAAACAAACAAACAAACAAACCGTTAAACACTAACCTTACAAACACATAAATTAGTAAGAAATTTTCATATAACAAAGAATAATTCGCTTTACAAATAGATTCCTTAGTTATATTTTATTTTTGACACAAAATCTTGTTAAACTGCCCAGGAGGGCCTCAAACTCAAAACTCTTCAGCCTCAGAGTCCCAAGTTCAGGTATGTCTCACCATGCCTGGCCTTATCATATTCTTCATCCTTCCACGTTTCTGTAATTCTAGATTTTAAGCTTTAAGCAGTTTTTAAGACATACATCTCTTATTTTTGATACATTTAGTATAGCTTAATAGTCTTAAACATTTTTAAATGTTTTTGGTTTTTTTTCTCTTTAAAACAAAGACACTGCAGATACTGACAAAGCCAAGAAAAAGTTGTAAGATGGTATCTGGAATATGGTAAAATTATATCAATGACCATTTAAATTAAAAATTTCCTATTAATATCTATTGAATTATTGAAGAAAATGAAATGTAGGATTCTGTGTAAAAATTTTAGTTCTAATATTATTAGTTCATAATCTCTGGAAAATTTTTAGTGTATTACAGCAATTTGAAAAAAATATGGCCAATAGAATAGCTAGTGACAACAAATATGTATATGAAACAATATGTATGTGAAAGTTATCAGGTAGAAGAGCTACAAAGCTAGCTGCTTCAGATATTATGGAGAATGTTAAGACAAAAGTGGATGGATCATCCTAAATAGAGAACTTATAACACTGAATTAAAGAACAGCAGTTAAAGAGAGACTGAGCTAGCTTCTTGCATGTGCTCCAGTGAGGGTAACATTTATGAACTTTGGAAAAGACTGTCCTTGGATAATATATCAGGTTCAGTTTTCTCATTATAAAATAAGGATTAAAACCAGTACTTGCCTCATAATTAATTTGTGAGGGTTAAAAAGACAGTTGTGATTACTTGGCATAGGGAATGCGTTCATGCTTTTCTAGTTATTATTAATCATGATAACTTAGGTTAAAATCTGGCTCCCTTATTAGGTTGCAAGACCACTGATGACAGGGGCCTTAAAATTCATTCTTAGCAGCTAACATATTAAATGTTTCTTGAATTGCTGACTTGAACACAGAGCCAGTAATTTTTTTCCTGTGTGAGTCTAGGAATTACTGATGACATACCTTGGATTTGTGATAAAACAGCATTTGTATAGAACAACTTTTTTGGAGGATAGAAAGTTTTTTGATAGAGCTATCATTTTCATAATTTTATATTACAATAATAATGCAAATCATTTTCCTACATATATTTTAAACATTTAAAAATAATTCAGTATCCTATTTGATATTTCATCAGGTATTCTATTCTTTATGATTAAACTAGCCATCTTAGAATTGCTTGTGCTATGGTTAAAACAGATGGGCTACATTTTTAGAAAAGTCATTTCTAAAAAGCACTGAATTAAATACTTTACAATACCTGGAATCTATTCATTTCTTTATCCAACAAACATGTATCGATTACTTAAATATTTTGCTAGAGATGAGTGAGACAAAAACTTCTAAAATTTTCTTATTTTAACCACTTGTGTTAGCTTTCCACATACCTGAGAAAATCAACTTAAAAGAGGAAAGATTTATTTCAGTTCACAGTTTTAGAGGTTTCAGTCCATGGTCAGCTCCTTCACTTTGGGTCTTTGGTAAGGCAGAAAATCATGGCAGGAACAGTGATAGAGCAGAGCTGCTTACCTTGTGCTGGTAGGAAGCAAAGAGAATCAGAGGGAAGAGGAAAGGGCAAAATATACCTTCGAAGGCAGCCCACAGTGATTCACATCTTCCAACTAGGTCATGTCTCCTAAAGTTTCTACCATTTCCCTATAGTGCCACCATTTGGGACTAAGCCTTCCACATAGGAGCCTTTAAGAAACAACCCACATGGAAACTATAGCAACCATTCCATTTTCAGAAACTCAGAGACACTAGTTTAGGTTACTTACCTTACAGATATCTACATAAGCCTTGATGAGTAAGGATAAAATTTTGTTAAGACCCAGTCTGTGGTTTTTCAAAGAATTTTCGTGATTGTACTATGTTTCATTAGTTACCTATTTGTTTTAATTACCAAGCTGTGTACTTGTATAGAGCAATACTCATGCTTCACTCTGTGCCAGGCACAAGGCAGGATTTCAATTCAATTTCGATTTAGTTTGTGTTTTATGAATGAATGAATGGAATTTCACATATGCAACAGCACAAGGCAACTTTGCTACATTTTCCCTACTTGACTCTTCATTATCTGTGAGATGAACTGTTATGATTGGATTTTACATTTCTCAAATAAGAACAGCAAATACAGTAAACCATTATTTAATGTTCATTAATTTGGAGCTCAAGATAATTCAATCTTGGTTTACCTGAAACCTACCTCTACATAATTAATGAAGAATGCTATGTTAAACAAATTATAATAGATTTAAAATTATTGACTTTCTTTAATAGGCAGATGGTTAGAGCAATGATGCTTAACATTCTCAAAAAATTTACAGTAATCTACTGGATGCAAATGAATATCTTAATAAAGGTCCATCCATTTAGGAAAATAGCCTAACAGATTCTCTATTTAGAAATACTTGATATTTTATTCTATAAATATGTGTGGCGTAGCAACATCTATCCAATAGTAACTAAGCCCAACTGAACCAAGTCTAATAGTAATAACTATCTAATAGTAACTAATTGTAAAGACTCCAGAGAATTTTGTTTTCAGGATGTTTAGAATCTGGTTGTGATTCTAATATATAGATGAATTTTAGAATGATGGAAGGCCAAAAATATTGAGAATATAGATTAAAATACATGAAAGAAAAGTGAGAAAAGCCGTTCTATAATAATCCCTTGTCTTGCAAGAAATAAAAGCTTAATTTCACTTTCGGGAAGAAGAAAACCTGTTTTAAAATCATTCTCATCAGTCCTCCCAACTGCCCGCACCCTCATCAGAATCAAGGCTTCTCTTTCTGTGAGACGTCTCCCCAATAGCTTTTTTCTTCTTTTTTCTCTTCAAGGTCTCACTCTTAGTTCCAGGATAGCCAAGGCCTTCACAGTGCTGACGTGAGAGACCCCAGAGGCTACCTAGCCTGTGGTCCTGGGTCTCCCCTCTAGCCCACAGGCTCCCACTTCCGGGACCACTCAGGGCCACGCCCACGCCCACGCCCACGCCCACGCCCACGCCCACGCCCACTGCTGGCCGCAGGGGCTTCTGGGGCGCGTGGTCTCCAGACCCTTCCTACCCCATCGCCCGACAGCAGAGGGCGCTGGCCAGACGGTCGCTCTGGGGACCCCGCGCCGCCTGCGGGCAGCCTGGCTCCCCGCCAACGCCCCGATGGCTCTCGGCGCTCCGCTGGCCACCTGAGGACTGCTGCCGCGGGAGCCGCAGGTAGGCGAGGCCGGGCTGTGCACAGCCTTCGTGAGCGCCTCTCCTCCCGCGGCCTCCCTAGTCCTCAGGGCCCCACGAGTCTTCCACCGACCCTGCGCCAGGACCCGAGCTCCCCCCTGGGCGGTGGCGACGCTCCGCCCACCGACTTTTGTCTTTACTGAGAGAAGTAGATTGCATCTGCACCGGATCCACGGAAACATCGTCCCAGGAGTGTGTGGATTTCTCTGGTATGTTCCACGTCTCTGAGCATGTGCAGGTCGAGCCGGACAACTAACATGGTTCCCAAGGTTTCCTGGAGGAGACGCCTTTGGTGGGGCCTGCAAATCCATCAGTTGATCAGATCTTTTATCAAGCCACCTACTCTATTGGAGGATCTGTGTAATGTGCTGTGGGTGTCCAAGGTGGAACAGAGGTCTCCTCTTTTGAGGATCTCACAGACTTGTGTTAATGAATGGATATATAGTTACAGAAGAAAATTTCAAGCTAAAAGGTGAAATTGCATGAGAAGGATATGGAGGTATGGGACTTGGGGCCACCACAGAGATACTTCCTGGAGGCAATGGCGCTTTAAAGAAGGATAAGTGCTAGATATTTGAGAAATAGGGACAAGGAGTGGGGAATACATTACACATGAAGGGGTTGATGAGTAAAGCTTTGTACTCAGAAAACAAGTTTAGTGTATATGGAGTTTCCAAAGTGGGAGGAAATGTCTGGAGAAGTATCTTTGACTGAATGAGGTAAGGCTTTGAATAGTCTCATAGTTTGGAATTGCAAAGTCATAATTTGAACTTGAATTCCACTAGGAACCATAGAAAATATAGAAATGTACAATTTAGTATTCACAAATGCATATAATGTAGAAAAAACCAATAATGTGGACCGTATGTGTGAACAGGATATCCCAACAGAAATATTTATATCGAGTTAATCACCTTTCTTGGGCTTGTTTGTATTACCTTTTCTCCACTTAAAATTAAGAGATTTTTCAATATATCATGTGACTATAATGAGACTTGGCAGAGATTTGTGAGTTGCTATCCGCTCTTCTACTTACTTTTATTTGAGAAGGCTTAATGCCTCAGAAGGGGTATAGATAACAAACAAATAATTTATAATCTGGGTGACTCATCAGATGACTTTCAGGGCAAGATAATGGACCACAAATGATAATGCAGATAAAAAATTGGGGAATGAGGTGAGAAGCACACATTGAGGACTCTTGAGGGTTTTTTTTTCCTTGTTTATAGTTTTTTTGTTTGTTTGTTTTCATGAATGACAGTCAGAATACCAGTTTTTAGAATCAGCTTTGACATGGTATTTTGGAGACCATGCTAGAACTTAGAGATTGTTACCTTCTACCATGTTTTAGTGCATATGAAGAAGTTAAAAGTCCAATGTATACTGTGGTAAGATCAGAGGGAATATTTTAGCTCTTTAATAAGACCTTTATGTCATATATACATTGCATTCTACATATGAAGGTGCTTGAAGCTGAAGGTCACTATTTAACAGAGCCAATTAAATTAAGCCAAGTCACTCTGAAGCTTTATTGAGGTAAATATCCTTATGACTGTATTGTGCAGAATGGATTGAAGTTAGGTGGGAGATCATTAGAAGGCTGAACAATTAAAGACAAGAGGTGCTAATGGCTTGAGAAAAAAATGAGTACGTTTTTATAGGGAAATAATCAGGAATTTTTGCCACTAAAGTTAGAGCAAAGTGCTGTAAGAATAGAGGAGTGGTTGACATGGTCATATGCTGCAGAGGAAGTAAAATGGGGACTGGGCAGTTACAGTGTTACTTGTGACCTTGGTCAGAACAGCTGGGTCTGGTGGGGGTATTAGAGAGTTTCATTCTTTCTCTTTTTCTTTCTTAGAGCTGAGAGCAACCCAAACATGATTATATATTGAAAGGTAGAAATCAGTACAGAGATGAAGACTGAATGAGCAGAGAGGAGATGGTTGATGGTATGCAATTAGTGCATATCCTTGGAACAGTGTTTGTGGTATTATTTTTGAGGATCATATCACAGAACAAGTAGAGCTTTCTTTTGTGGCAGAAGAGTGCCTAAGAACTAGCATTTTTATCTGTTTCATTCATTTGTTATGTCAGTCACCTAATACTTTTCAGTGTTTGCTTAGCCATAGCAATTTCTACTCTGAACAATTCTAATGGGATTAGTGGAGTTCACTTACCATTGATGGCTGTAGATATCAAACCACTAAGTAAATAAGGAATTATCCAGTTGCAGTTGTGATAACCAATATGAAAGAAGAATATGGAATGCTAAGGGTACCAGTATCAGAAGGACTAGCATGGCCAGGGGGTATGGGGGGAGGGCATTTTCCAGGGTAGAATGTATCTAGCTAATATTCTCTCCCTACCAAATAAGCCGTATCTCTCCTCACGCTGCCATCTCCTACTCTATCGTTATCTCATTCCTAATATCCTGTTTGCTGTTGGGCTCAGTCTCCCCTCTCTTGAGCATTTGAAATGTATTTTGCCCATGGGATTTGAGGGGTAGGGTGGGAAAACTTTCAAGAACCAAGGCTTTGCAAAGATCTTTCTCATGCCAGTTTTTGTACACAATGGAATTTTACTCAGCCATAAAGAAGAACAAAATCATGTTATTTGCAAGGAAATGGATGGAACTTGGAAACATTATGCTAAGTGAGATTAGTCAGTCACAAAAAGTTAAAAATCGAATGCTCTTCCTAATATGTGAAAACTAGGGAGAAAACGGGACATAAGAGGGACCCCAGATGAAGAAGGAGAATCCTTCGGTGAACAAAGAATTTGACTTAATGGAAGGTGATGGGGGGAGGGAGGACACCCTAATGAACATGATGTACTTTCATGAACACATCAATCACTAAACTGACCTTGAGAAGGAGGGAGGAGGAGGAAGTGGCGTGGGAATTAGGGAAGGGTTAAATGAGAAATGTGTGCATGGATATCTTTACCTATACTAGCTTGTACCTAACAAAGATGTGTGATTACAATGCACCAAATAAGGGAAAGATGAAAAAAAAAAGGATTCGTTAAAGTTACACCAGGAGATTTTTGATCTACGTAATGCGGAGCCCATTTCTATTAATGTGGCAGAAACAGCTAAGACATTTGTAGATCGGCTTCAAGCCTTGGTACTACCTGGCCCTCATTTACCTCCTTGCTGGGAGGAGTTATCATAGCAACAGCAATAGTCATCTAGGCTTATGCATTCTACCACTCATTGTACGCCTTGTAATCAATGCCTGTATTAGTATATGAGCAGATTTACATGGAATAAAAATGCATTATGGCGACTAAATGTGAACTAAATGTCTATTTAGTTTTATTCATGCTACATTGATTCCCATTAGGGGAAGAAAAGGGCTTGAGGAATGGAAAATCAATGGTCAGCCACAGCCACCACAGACTTAGCCTCTTAGCATCCTTTGGAGGAACCACAATAAGCACAAGACCTGTCACTTCTTATTGGGAGTTTTTGGTAATAGCTAATGAATGTCAATCTTTCTTTAAATTTTTTTCTTTCAGTATAAATTTTAATCCTTTCTGGGTCAAGTGATTGGAGAATAAAGATTCTATCATATATCTGCAGGGAAGTGAAGATACTATTGCTGTTATGATTTTGCATTTATGTAGTACTTGAGTGTTGGCTAAGTGCTTTTACAGTCAATTTTATTGTTCAATTTAAACAATAGTCTAAAATCACCTCTGTCAAAATGTGGTGTGATTCAGAGAAAAGGTTCTTTTCTTAAAAATGGGTCTTCTATGACATGGAAGAACTCTGATCATCAAGATTAGATATATAAGAGAATATTATCATTTGAAGAGAGGAAGCTGTTAATAGAAGTTATTAACCACGTGAGAACTTTTTTTTTTTTTTTTTTTTTTTTTGCGGTACTGGGGATTGAACTCAGGGGCATTCTACCTCCGAGCTATACCCCCAGCCCTATTTTTTATTCTTTATTTTGAAACCGAGTCTCACAAAGTTGCGGAGTGCCTCACTAGGTAGCTGAGGCTGGCCGCGAACCCGGATCCTCTGGTCTCAGCCTCCTGAATGCTGGGATTACAAGCGTGTGCCACCATGCTCAGCTATGTGAGAACTTTTTGCTACCTGCTTTAACTATAAAATAAAATAAAAACAAAATTTACATTAGTAGAGATACAACCTGGCAGGAAGCCAACTTACTTCATGATATAGCTTTTAATTAAGGCACCCAGGATGTTTTGTGAGTGATAATATGTCTTTTAATATGCCATCCTTAAAACATTAAGTTTCATTTAGAGAAAAGGTTGGCAAACTTAATCTGTATAATGCTAGAGAGTAAATATTTTAGGCCATGATATTTCTGTTGTAGGTACAACATTGCAACAATGCAATGTACAAAAGTGGTGACACATAAATTAATGAACATGGCTCTTTCCATAAAGCATGGTTTATAGAAGCAGGACATCTGGATTTGACCTGTGGGCCTTCATTTGCTAACCTTGACTTAGAGTACCTCTGAGGTTTCTTAGTGAACAGGGAGTATTTATAGATTGGAATCTATAAATATTGAAAGGTCCATGAAAGCAATTATAGACTTATCTTGTTGACTGTTGTATCCTCATGTCTAGAACAGTGCTTGGCAGGTAGTAGTTAAACTTATCTGTTGAATAAAAGAATAAGTAGCAAGGGTCTCTGGTGGAAGATTACCCAAGAGGGGCTAAATGGTTTTGTATTTAGATTTCCAGGTTCTGTGACAGGTACTCCATGATACTACCATTTTGGATAGACCAGATATTGCATTTGAGTACTTATTTCAAAGAAGAAATCCAGGGAAGATGTCTGAAGAATGAAAAAGAGCCAGTACTACAAAATGATAGTGAGAAGCAGTAGGCCTGTGAATCCCCACCAGTAAAAATTCATGATGTATCATTCAGAAGGGAGCTAAGAGGTGCTGGATCTCAACCCAAATGCCATTCTAGAGCTCTCATTGTTTGCCCTTGGTTTTATGTAGCATTGTTAGCATTTGTGCTACACATTTTATTCTAATCTCTCCATATACTCTCCCCATTCCTGTCTATCATGCAGATCCCTGTTTCCTCCCACAGTCCAGAGGATAGGAGTCACAATTCTTGCTAGTATTCCATCCTTTCATGGCTTTTGTCCTGGAAGAAGTAAATGATGTAATGTCCCATTGCTGCTATTGAAAGCCCCTGAGCCATTATGTTACCCTCTTAAGATTGCCCACACTTTTATAAGTAGTCTCTTTAATAAACTTTACTAACCCAAATGAAGGTAATGTCAGTCTTATGTCTGGATCTTGATGGTCACAGTAGTCTTAACATTTTCAAAGATACCCGTTGTATGGCACTGAGTCACTTTTAATTTCATCAGAATCAGTGACTGTTTCTTTCAGATTATAAGAGCTCAGGGTGAAAGTGGTCCTAGAAGGTGTTTAATTTATATTTCCTAGATAGAGATTGAGGACATTGTACCATATCCCTGTCACACGCTGTAGTACTTGAACACCTTCTATCACAGAATTCTTCAAATAGCAGGCTTTTGAGTTTCTTTATCATCTCTGTCTATTTAAAAGTGGGATTCCTCTTGTATGGTCATGCTGAGTTGAGCTTGAGCATGGTGACTTCACCTAGAGGGATGGATATAAGAAGGAACAATGTCTCTTCCTCCCTTGTTTGAAAATGTAAGACAGAATGTGATTCAATTCCCCTTTTCACTCCTTGCATCTGCATGTTTACTCATCACATATGGAAACAGTTGTCTTTGATGACCACTTAATTGTTTTCTTTTTGTTACTGGACTTATTTATGTATAGAGATTTTCTATCAAGGGGGTGAAATAGGTTACAAATTGTAGGTCTTCTTTAGAAAGCTTTGTCTACTGTCCCACTTTTTTTTTTCTTTAAAATATAAAAAGCTCATTAGTCATCCTTTTCTTACTTTAGGGACATTATTTAAAATACTTGCTAAATATTATGTTTCATATCTAAATAGTAGATATCAATAGACTTTTAGATTTTTAGTATGTTTTTGTGTTCTAATTTTTTTCTTGACATTAACTCTGTACCATGTCCATTAGTATACCCTTTGCATCTTGAGACTTTTAAAAATGTATTGAAATGAAGTGTATTTTTTCTTGGTTGATAATCAAATCGACTGCTAGGAAATGTTCTGAGGTTGGTTTTTAAGTATACCATTAATTTAAGTCAATTTTCATAATGAAAGTCCAATTTATTTTTTTAACAGGGCTCCCAAATATCTGTCAGCATCCTTAATTCTTCCTTCTGATTTATTCAGTGAACTCATTCCCCATTTCATTTTTGATTAGATTGCTTTCACCATGGCAGAACTCTGGAAAATAAGTATGTAATGTGTGCTTTAGTGTACTCTGAATGAATAGAAGAATAAAAAACAACCCATGAAAAAGTAATTTCAGTTGTTGGAGAAAGAGATGTGACTTTCTTAATCTTTTATCTAATTGTTAGAAAATATATTTCAGAAGCTACTTATTGTTTCTTATTCTATATCTTCTATTTTTTGTGAATATTTGTCTCTTGCAAGATTGAAAGTCAAAACAAAGCATACTTATAATTCTTTACAAAGTCCCAAATAATAGCTGATTAGTTATCATCACTTTCTTTTTATCTCTGAGAAAAGTAGTAGGAGAAAACTACTCTTCTGAAATTTTTATGTATTTGGCTAAAATTTTATTGTTTTATTGTTCATGCAGTAGTTTATATTTTATTTATTTTCATATTCCTCTTTGCTTGGAAAGGGCATCCTCATCTTCAGTGTCTGCTATAACCAATCAATGGTGCTGAACATTTGCCTACAGAATATATTTATCACTATAATCTGCCTCTTTATAGCAGTACACAAAATACCTATGTAGTTCTCAAGAGGTTGCTGCTTCCTACAAATTTATCTTACAGGCATGCAAATTTATCTTACAGATATTTATCTTACAGATATGCCTCCTAAATAATCCACTATATTATAGCTATTATCTTCTGCTTAAAAAATTGCCCCATCCATTATCAATCTATTATTTGATAATTACTACATGCTATTTCAACTATGTAAAAAGCAGATTTAAAATTTGCATATATTTCTAATAAATTATCTTCTTCATCAGTTTCTCAAAACCAAAATTGTGTATTATAAATGCCGTGTGAATGTAAGTAACTATAGCATAATTGCAGACAGCAAATGAAGCAACTGTATTAGCTCAAAGACCCTGGCAGTGCATTTTATATGAGATTGCTGCTATAATAATCTTCAGTGGTAAATAATCAACAACTTCTCAGTTTCCTGGCCTTTTCCAAAAAGGCAGCTACTACATGAGATTACCGAGGGAGATACTGATTTAAGCTACATTGTTAAGAGCTGAATGCTTTCATTATTAATATGCCTATCTTGTTTTATTACTCATTGATAAAGAGCTGAGGTTTAGTAAAGAATCAAGGAAACAGCTCTAAAGAATTTTTTAAATGATCTCAGTATATATTTTACCAAACTATTATTTCATGCATTTTGTACTTTCCAGTTATTTTTATAGTGTTTCAGACTGGAGTCCTGTCTTGGTCAACATTCTCATTATTGTAATTCAAAAAAGCTGACCACACAACTTAGAGGATGATAGATTTATTTACTCACAGTTTTTGGAGATTTTAGGGTTCAGATCATATTAAGCGGGGTCTACGGAGCTTAGGGAATGACAGCAGGAAACAGAGAGATGGAGAGCACAAGGGTCTGCTCTCACATTGTAGAGGCTGAAAACGAGAGGGCCAGTAAAGGGATTCAAAGACAAAAGCACAGTCCCTAAGGCCACACCCCTATCTCCAGCCACACTCTACCTGCCACGTAACTACCCAGTAAATGCCCACAATAGATTTATGCACTGATGAAATTATAACCTTTATGCCTTAATTATATCAATCCTGAACATTAATATATGAATGCTTTAGGAGTCATTCTACATCTAACCATAGCAGGTCTGTTACTTCATTGACCTAACACTGGGGCCATGTTTGTGTCCGCTCTCATTTGCTCTGTCACTTTCCAATATAGTGGCCAGCCTTATCATTTTATAAGCACATTTTAGAACTTCCCATATTCTTTGCGTCCACTTTTAGTGTTTGGGCCCAGTTCTCCTTCCAGTGCTTCACTATCTAGTGTCCGTAGTTCCCTAGCTCCTTCCCACTCAGCATGAAACTCTTCTTGAAACACCCATTATTTCACTCATTCACCTTGAAGGCTGTGCTTATTTCCAGCTGTCCCCTAAAAGAAGTTTAAGATTCTCTCTCTGACTCTCAAGACTTTAACTTTTCTATCCTGTTCCCTTTATTTACTAAAAAACAATATCCTTTAGCCATGGAGCCGTGGAGATCACACATGCTCCCACAAATATGTATGTCTCTGTCTTTTTGTCTGTTTTGTTCAGCCCCTTTGAAGTGCTGTTTTGTCCCCTCTTTGCCTCTCTGAGTTCTCATCTTTCAAAACTTCAGGTCTACTCCAGAAGTCCTTCTTCCTGTTCCCACCAGTACACTTTGGTCTCTTTCCTTCAGCCTTTAACAAATGCATAGTCAGGCTCATGGTGGCAGTGAGCCTGCGATTGAATCATGCCCAAGTACTAGTTCCAGGTGGATCAAACGCTGCAGTGAGCAGTTACTATGTGATTGTTATAGTTCATAGGGATCATCTGTCAGCTAGCTAATTTTATCTCCTCAGCAACTTTATAAGTGATAAATTATTTTGATTCTCATTTTATGATGAGAAAATGGGACAGAGGTTAAGTAATCTCTGCCCAAGATCACCCAATGAGTAAGGGAAGACCTAGGAAGACTAGATTCTAAAATATTCTCCTAGTCCCCATGCTTATTTGCCTGTTCAACACATATTTAAAAAGACTTTTGATGGGGATTTTTAAGGTCTACTCTTATGCAATATTATTCTTTCCTGTCTCACTGTAGAATCTCAAGGGCAAAAAAACCCCCAAAACCTTCTTCCTTATAAGTATTTTTTGAGTTGTCATGCCTCATGTCAACTTGTGTGTATATGTGTATGTTGTTGTGATAGTGTGCTGAGAAGGTCATCAAAGCAGGCACAAGATGACCAAAGGGCAGTTTAGGGAGGCCCAGTCCTATTTAGGTTACACTTGTTTTCTACTTTCTAGAATAGGAACTATAATGGAAGAAATATACAAAAGGATGAATGTTAAAAACAGAATTCTAGCACTTCGTGTTTAAACTTCAGTTTCCTTAGCTCTAAACAGTAATACTGAATTCCACATAGCAATTATTAGATGAGGAAGTGAATGTAAAGTGTCCAGTGTTCAGAAGTGTCCAGTAGACGTTTGTTACCTTTCCTTTTGAAGCTCACCATGCTCCCACTCTAGGCAGACTCACGAGGTTTCTCATCCTTGCAGCTTCTTTCTAGTACCCCTGTGACCTAGTCAGACCTTCATTTCCATGTTGACACATTTCCCTAATTTCTGCTGTCTTTCCTTAAGTACTATTTTCTTCATGAAGTAGTCTGTGGTTCCTTACCTGGAATTAATCACTGCTTCTGTAAATTATCCCATTTCTGTCTCAGTCTCTTATGTGTTTCCTGTGGTTTGGTATGAATGTGTCCCTCAAGGGTTCAAGTGTTGAGAGCTTGGTCTCTAGTGTGGTGGTGCTGAGAGGTATTGGGACCTTTAAAAGGTGGAGCTTAATGGGAAGTCTTTAAGTCATTTGGGAAGCTATCTGTGGAGGGGATTAAAGTAGCTCTCAAGGAATTCATGAGCTCTTGCAAAAAGGAGTTGTTGTAAGAACACGCAAAGCCCCTTACCTGTTCTCTGGCTGGCTGTTTTGAGATATGATATCTCCCTTTCCACAAAATTTCCCACCATTTGTTATCAGACCCTCTCTAAGAGCTTGCACCATGCTATTTGGACATTTAGCTTAAATGTCTAAACATCATGGCTTGGACTTAATAAACTTCTTTTTAAGTTATTCTGCTTTAGACATTTCATTATAGTAACAGAAAATAGATTAATACAGCATTGCTTTTACAAAATACCTGAAGCTAGGCACTTTATTAAGAAAGTAGGTTTATTTATCTCACAGTCTGAAAATTTAATTAAGAATATGGCATTGGCATCTTACCCGCTCGACTGAGTACCTCAAGGTGTATGGCCTTACAGTGGTGGGCATGTGTACAAGAAAAGTGATTCAGGGGATATGCATACTCTTCTCTTGTGGGAACTAGTGAAGTCCATGAGACCCATCCACTTCCTTGAGACAGCAGTAATTCATTCCTTAGTGTGAGCTCCCATGTCCTAATGATCTTCCCTGAGACCCCATCGTGATGATTCTACCGCCTCAACACTGCCACACTAATGACCAAGCTTCTAACACATCAACCTTTGGGGACAAACCACACTCAAGCCATAGCAACTTCCAATCCTTTATCAACATCATTCATGTGGCTTGATATTTCCCACTGAGTTAAGTGCTGGCATAACAGACAGTGCGTTCCCTGGATGAACTCACTGACTATTACCTTGTAATAAGCATGATTTCACATTGCCATGTAAATGTGGACAAGGAGTCAATTAAAGGAGCCACGGTGAAAAAGGGAGGGTTAAGTCTACAGGACTTCAGTGGTAAACAGTTAAACTAGAGAGTGTCTAGGCTGTATCCATCCGAGAGTGAACATCATGGCCAAAGACTCACAATCATAGGAGCATGTGATTTGTTAGGGAAGCAACAAGAGTCCTTCATAGCTAACCTGTCTATGGGCAGTGGAGAAAAACGAAGCTAGGAGAGTACCAATGTGTTTGGTCTTCTGCAGAATCAGTTGTATGACAGTAGCTTAAAAGCAATTTTTTTTTTTTTTTTTAATTTTTTATTGTAGTAATTCGTGCAATATAGCATACATCTTTGTTGCGTACGGATTGTTAACAACATATTTGCACACAGTTGTCATTTGACCCTTTCCCCAATTCCCACCCCAATCCCCTCCCCTTCCCTCCCCCTCAGGTTCACTTTGGTGAGTGACCTTGATATGATTGTGTAATTACA
>PVLC010034322.1:0-16974 GCA_004027655.1 Graphiurus murinus
TTTTTTTTTTTTTTTTTTTTTTTTTGCGGTACTGGGGATTGAATCCAGGGGCATTCTACCTCTGAGCTACACCCCCAGTCCTACTTTTTATTTATTTTGAAACAGTCTCAGTAAGTTGCCGAGGGGCTCACTAAGTAGTTGAGGCTGGCCTCAAACTTGTGATCCTCCTATCTCACCTTCCCAAGTACTGGGATTACAAACGTGCACCACCACACCCTAACCTTTTTAATCCCCAATCTTTTAAATTTTTTGTTTGTTTGTTTTGAGACAATGTCTCACTATGTTGCTGTGGCTGGTCTTGAACCAGTGATCTTCCTGTCTCAGCTTCCCAAGTCCTGGGATTATAGGCATGTACCACCATGTCCAGCCTTATTTTATTTATTTATTATTTTTTTTGTGTGGCACTGGGGATTGAACTCAGAGGCATTCTACCTCTGAGCTACACCCTCAGCCCTATTTTTTATTATTTATTTTGAAACAGGGTCTCACTAAGTTGCGGAATGCCTCACTAGGTAGCTGAGGCTGGCCGTGAACCCGGATCCTCCGGTCTCAGCCTCCCAAATGCTGGGATTACAAGCGTGCGCCACCACGCCTGGCTCTTATTTTATTTTTGAAAAAAGACAGGATCCTCCTGTCTCAGCCGCCCAAGTACTGAAATCACAGACACATGCCACAATGCCCGGCATTAAGTCCTAAATTTCTAATGAGATGGGTGATGGGATTTAAGTACTTAGGGTGTGGGAGGTTGAAAGTATCAAATGAGATAATGGATGCAAAAACACTTTGTGACCTAGAGAGTACCAAATGCTTCCAATTGCCCCACTGATGCAAAGGGCGGGGCTCTGGAGCCAGACTGCCTGGGTTTCCTACCAGGGCTGCCATTTACCAGAACTCTGTTCTTTTGGCAAGTCATCTAACATCTCTGTGCCCTAGTTTCCTCATCTGCAACTCAGGAAGATTAAATAAATGGATTAATCATGCAAAATGCCTGGTACCCACTAAGCACTGTATCTGTTCTATTTTTTTTTTTTCTTTTTCTTTTTTGGTACCTTTTTCTTTTTCTTTTTCTTTTTACCTCTGAACTACAAGCTTTTTCTTTTTTGGTACTGGAGATTGAACCCAGGGGCTTTCTACCTCTGAACTACTACTATATATATATATATTTTGTGTGTGTGTGTGTGTGTGTGTGTGTGTGTGTGTGTGTGGTACTGGGGGTTGAACCCAGGGCCTTTCTACCTCTGAGCTACAACCCAACCCTGTTCTGTTTTTTTATTTTGAAATGGGTCTCACTAAGTTTTGGAGGGCCTCATAAAGTTGCTGAGGCTGGCCATGAACCTACAATCCTCATATCTCAGCCTCCCAAGTACTGAGATTACCAGTGTGTACCATCACGCCCAGCTTGTTCTATTTTCAAATAATTTCAAATTTACAGAAGTGTTGCAAGCATAGTATAAAGAATTCCTGGTCTTTGAATACCCTTCACTCAGATTCACTGATGTGTGTGTGTGTGTGTGTGTGTGTGTGTGTTGCACTAGTGATAGAACTCAAGGACATTCTACCTTTGAACTTTATCCCCCAGCCCTTTCTATTTTTTTGTTTTGTTTTCTACCTCCGAGCTACACCCCCAGCCCTATTTTTTTTTTTCCTGCTGTACTGGGGATTGAACTCAGGGGCATTCTACCTCCAAGCTATACCCCCAGCCCTATTTTTTATTCTTTATTTTGAAACAGGGTCTCACTAAGTTGCAGAGGGCCTCACTAAATAGCTGAGGCTGGCTGAGAACCAGGATCCTCTGGTCTCAGCCTCTCAAATGCTGGGATTACAAGCGTGTGCCACCACGCCCAGCTTATTCTTTATTTTGAAACAGGGTCTCACTAAGTTGCAGACAGCCTCACAAGTTGCTCAGATTGGCCCTGAACCTATGATCCTCCTGTCTCAGCCTCCCAAGTACTGGGATTACAGGCATATGCCACCATGCCCGATGAGTCTAGCCATTTATTTATTTATTTATTTATTTAATTTACTTATTTTGCAGAACTGGGGATTGAACACAGGGGCATTCTACCTCCATATCACACTCCCAGCCCTATTTTTTATTTTGAAACAGGGTCTCACTAAGTTGTGGAGGGCCTCACTAGGTAGCTGAGGCTGGCTGTGAATCTGGATCCTCTGGTCTCAGCCTCCCGAATGCTGGGATTACAAGCGTGCGCCACCACACCTGGCTGAGTATAGCCATTTAAAGAGCATAGTTTAATGTTTTCACATTCACCATTTTTTTGTGTGTGTGTGATACTGGGGATTGAACTCAGGGACATTCTACCTGTGAGCTATATCGCCAGCCCTATTTTTTATTCTTTATTTTGAAACCAGGTCTCACTAAGTTTCGGAGTGCCTCACTAGGTAGCTGAGGCTGACCGAGAACTCAGGTCCTCCAGTCTCAGCCTCCCAAATGCTGGGATTACAAGCCTGCGCCACCAAGCCCGGCTCATTTTTTTTTTGTGTGTGTGTGTTTTGTTTTGTTTTCAATTTAAACTTTTTTGGAGGGATGCTAAAGATTGAACCTAGGATCTCTTGAATTCTAAACATGCACTTTACTACTGAGCCACACTCCTAGCCCTTTAAGTTAATTAACTTTTTTTTGTTGTTGTTGCGGTACTGGGGATTGAACTCAGGGGCATTCTACCTCCGAGCTATACCCCCAGTCCTATTTTTTATTCTTTATTTTGAAACCGAGTCTCACTAAGTTGCAGAGTGCCTCACTAGGTAGCTGAGGCTGGCCGCGAACCCGGATCCTCTGGTCTTAGCCTCCGGAATGCTGGGATTACAAGCGTGCGCCACCACGCCCGGCTTCTTTTTTTTTTTTTCAGTGATGGGAATCAAACCCAGAACTATACAAGTGTTCTATCACTGAGCTACACCCCCAACCGAGTTCTATTTATTTATTTTTTGTATGGTACTGGGGATTGAACCCAGAGGAGTTGAATCCAGGGGCATTCTACCTCTAAACTACCTCCTCCAGCCCTATTTTATTTTTTAGTTTGAAACAGGGTCTCACTGAGTTGCTGAGGGCCTCATTCATTTGTTGAGGCTGACCCTGATCCTCCTGTCTCAGCCTCCCAAATACTGTAATTACAGGTGTGGGCCACCATGCCTGGCTCAGTTTATTTTATTTTATTTTTGTGGTACTGGGGATTGAGCCCAGGGGCATTCTGTGTTCAGGCTATACCCCCAGCCCTTTTTTACTTCTTTTTTTGTTTGTTTTTGTGGTACTGGGAATTGAACCCAGGGGCATTCTACTTCCAGGCTACATCCTCTGTCCTATTTTTTATTCTTTATTTTGAAACAGGGTCTCACTTAGTTGCGGAGGGCCTCACTAAGCAGCTAAGGCTGGCTGAGAACCCGGATCCTCCAGTCTCAGCCTCCCAAATGCTGGGATTACAAGCATGGGCCATCACACCACCTGGCTTTTACTTCTTATTTTGAAACAGTGTTGTGCTAGGTTACTTAGAGTCTTGCTACATTGCTGAGGCTGGCTTTAAACCTGTCCTCCTTCTGCCTCAGCCTCCAAATACTGTGATTACAGGTGTGTACCACCACGCCTGTCATTCTTATACTTTTATACCTATATGGTTCCTTGTGTATTTCAGAGCAAGAATATTATCTTACATAATCATAACTATAAAATTCAAGAAACATTATCTAAAATGGAGTCTGTATTCAGCTTCACTCATTGACACAATAATGCCCCTTATGGCCACATCTTCCTTAATCCAGGAATCAGCCCATGTTCGTGTGTTGCATTTAGTTGTTATAACTGTTTTCTTTACTAAGGAATAGTCCTTCAGCCTTTCTTGGATTTTCATGACACAGACACAGGTCAACTATTTTAACTATTTTGTAGACTGTCCCTCAATTTGAATTTGCTCAATGTTTTCTTTTTGTATGTCTGTGTGTGGTTCTGGGGATTGAGTCCAGGGGCATTCTACACCCCTAGCCTTTTTCTTTCTTTCTTTCTTTCTTTCTTTCTTTCTTTCTTTCTTGTACTGCTGAGGGAACTCAGGGGCATTCTACCTCCAAGCTACACCTCCAGCCCTATTTTTTATTTTGAAACAGGGTCTCACTAAGTTGCAGAAGGCCTCACTAAGTAGCTGAGGCTGGCTTTGAACCTGCAATCCTCCTGTCTCAGCCTCCTAAGTACTGGGATTACAAGTATGGGTCACCACGCTCAGCTCCTGCTTTATTTTCATTTTGAAACAGGGTTTCACTAGGTTGATAAAAGTCTCACTACTTGCTGAGATTGCCCTCGAACCTGCAATCCTCCTGTCTCAGCCTCCCAAGTACTGGGATTACAAGTGTGTGCCACCACTCCCGGTTGTTCAGTGTTTTCTTATGACTAGATTTAGGTTTTGCATTTTATTATTATTGCCATCATTATTATTATTGGGATGATAGTAATAATAATAGCTATTTACTGGAGCTGTTGCCAGAACTAAATTGATCATGTAAAATGCACAGAACTCAATCTCTTGAGAGGCTACAAGAGGATTGCTTGACCCCAGGACCTGTGTTCAAGGCCAACTTGGGCAACACAGGAAGACCCTGTGCCATCGCCTTGTCCACAAAACAAACAAACACCCACAGAATAGTGTTGGTACATAGCAGGTGCCCTAAGGAGGACGCGGGCTTCCCCCTTCCCCCACCTGAGATTAAGAGCATGATCTGGAAGAAGAAAGCCTATAGGCAAGGTTAGAGGGGTGGAGAAAGAGAGTCACTACCTTTTATATAGCCCTGGAAGAGGCTGGCATGAGACCCAGGAGAGAGAGCCCGAGCACTGTGTAGGGTGGACACAGGGCTGCTGAGGTCATTTCTGTAGAGGTGTCCAGGGCTGAGAGTCATGGAACATTCCACCACCCTGCCACTGACTCTTCACACGGACTCCAACCAGACCCTGCCTTTCTAACTTGGTTCATTGCCTGAGTCCCTCTAGCTCCTCCTCCTCTTCTCCCCAAACCAGGTACTTCAGAGGCTCATCAAATCCCGAGGGAAGTCTCAGTCCAAACACCTCAATGTCCAAATAGCAGCCTCGGAGAAGCTGGCACAGTGCCCTCCCGTGAGTGCCCAGACCCTGGGGAGGGAAGGCAGGGAGGGCGTTTGGGTTCTCCTGGTTTCCTCTGGCTTGCACGGGAGACAGAGTGGCCAGGCGCACCTGGGCCAGGTCTGTAGGTACAGATTTGACTTCAGGGAAAGAGGGCGAGACAGGCAGAGAGCAGACTCAAGCGCCCCTTCTTGGTTAGAAGCCAAGCCCCCTCTCCCAGCCTTGGTTCCAGAATGAGGAAGTTGGGCTGAGGTGGCCTATCAGAGCCCTTGCAACTTCTTCCAATTTGTAGATCTGAACTTTCTCCTTCCTTTCCTCCACATCCAGAGGCCTCTTTTTAACCTTGTCCTTCAACCCCTTGGCTCCACCCACTGCACCCAGGCCACACCCTCAACCCTTGGCCACACCCCCGCTCATCCCAGCCCCGCCCCTAACCCCACCTCCACAGGAAATGTTTGACATCATCCTGGACGAGAACCAATTGGAGGACGCCTGCGAGCACCTGGCCGAGTACTTGGAAGCCTATTGGAAGGCCACACACCCGCCCAGCAGCACGCCGCCCAATCCGCTGCTGAACCGCACCATGGCTTCCGCAGCCCTGGCTGCCAGCCCTGCCCCCGTCTCCAACCTCCAGGTACAGGTGCTCACCTCGCTCAGGAGAAACCTCAGCTTCTGGGGCGGGCTGGAGGCCTCGCAGCGGGGCGGCGGCGCGATGCCCCAGCAGCAGGAGCACGCCATGTAGCGGGCTCGCCGTGTGGCCCGTCTTCCCTCCCGCCCTGGAGTGCAGGGAACATGGGGAAGGAAGGGAAGAGGTTTATTTTGTAAAAAATGTGACGAGCGGCAGCCTCTGGTGTCTGTGGTTTTTGGTGGGACTGGGGCTGCCTGCTGCTGCCTCTCTGAATCTGGTTCCACAGTATTACCTCTGCCAGTTGGGCATGAGGCCTGATCCTGGCCCTAATAAGAACAGGGAATAAGAAGAAAATTTATGAGGAAGACCGATAATACTCATTCTATGAACTCCACATCCATTTTTAGACCCGACACAGCAGGGGCCCTTAGACCCAAGAAACCCATAGAGACTGCCCCTCCCCTGGAACCCTAACTCCAGGAGGCCCCTCAGGAGGGACCCAGAACGGAACGTCATCTATGAGTTGGTGCCTTCTGCCTTTCTTCCAGTTAGATAGAGTCCAGGAAAGGCCCTCCTGTGGGTGCTCCATCCTGCCTTGCCCTTCTCCTCTGAGGGGCCACAGCCATCTCTGAGACCACACCATTAAGAATGTGGTTCTAGGTTAGAGCAGAAGAAACCTGTGAAGTCATGCGAGACTGCCGCTTTTCAGATGTGTCTCAGCCACAGCGCCCGCTTGCTCAGTGACCTTAGGTGGAAGCAGAGTATGCAGATAAGGCATCCTTGCTCTGCTCAGAGGGAGCGAGGGGCCTGGCCTCCTCTTTACCTCCAGGGGGATCCTGGACACAACTGTGCTCTCCTCAACCCCAGATCCCCAGGAAACAGTTTGGAGATGGATGCTGTAGTCTAATCCCCATCACACTATAACCAAGAAACGGGGCCACAGAGGGCAATCATATGCTTAGGGACACACGGCTTGAGGTGGCAGGGGTAGGACTAGAACCTTGGCCTCTTTACACCCCACCTGGCAACCTCCGTGGTGGCAGTGGCCATCAGCTCACCTTCTCGTGGAATCTGGTGAGGAGGACTTGGGGCCACCTCGTGGTCTCCATTGGGAGGGGGAGGCCCACACCCCTCCCCAGCAGGCTGCTCTGAGTCCTTGTTGGGGGAAGGGGAGGAGGGAAGGAAGTCCATCTGCCTCCGTAGGGGAAGGGAGAAGCCTGGGGTTCTTAAAGCCTGTGACTGAGGTCTGGTGCGGGCTGAAGAAGCTGGGGTCAGTGAGTTTGAGCTGAAATCTCTTAATGTATTTGGAAAACTGGAAGCATTGACTAACCCAATCAACCACTGAGTGGCAATGCTAATGAGCAGTTAATGATGATTAACCCCAAGACGGCGTTAATAACACGCGTTCAGGAAGCAGTGACTAATTGCGCAGGAGCTCTACCATGGTTACCATGAGAGTTCCTGAGTCCTGACGTCTGTGAGGTTGGGCATCCCCTCCTGATTGAGGAGCAGATGCGCTGAGGCCTGTCCTCTGGCCGGGCTCTAGAGACATTTGTCCCATCCGGGTGTCCCTGCCCTAAAGCCAGTGCCCTCCTCCTGCAGCCCGGCTGGGTGTCTTGGTGTGTCACTAACCTGCCTTGCTTTGTTGTGTTTTTCTCACCCCTGCCTGATCTGCATGGTGTGTGCCGTCTGTCTGCTAACCAGGGACCCTACCTTGCTTCCGGGGACCAGCCACTGGAACGGGCCACGGGGGAGCACGCCAGCGTGCACGAGTACCCGGGGGAGCTGGGCCAGCCCCCAGGCCTTTACCCCAGCAGCCACCCACCAGGCCGGGCAGGCACCCTGCGGGCACTGTCCCGTCAAGACACGTTTGATGCCGACACCCCCGGCAGCCGAAACTCTGCCTACACGGAGCCAGGAGACTCGTGTGTGGACATGGAGACTGACCCCTCCGAGGGGCCCGGGCCTGGAGACCCTGCAGGGGGCGCCACCCCCCCAGCCCGGCAGGGCTCCTGGGAGGACGAGGAAGACTATGAGGAGGAGCTCACCGACAACAGGAACCGCGGCCGGAATAAGGCCCGCTACTGCACGGAGGGTGGGGGTCCGGTTCTGGGACGCAACAAGAATGAGCTGGAGGGCTGGGGGCGAGGCGTCTACATCCGCTGAGGAGGGCGGGGGCCACGCAGTGGGAGGAAGGGCTGTGAGCCCAGGGCAGGGGAGGGACCGAGGGGCTCACCACCTGAGACGTATCTTGCCTCCAGGGGGCGCTGTCTCCCTCCTTTCAGATGCCTTTGCTCAGCGTTTGGGGTTTCTTGGCGGGATCATCCCAGCTCCTGGGAGGCCCTTCCGCCCCAGCTGTAGGCTTACCCCTACCTTCTGTGGATGGATGGGGGATACCCACCTTTCCCCATCCTGGGGCCCCCTTCCCCTCCCAGAGAAAAGGTGCACTTCCTTAACTCTTTCTACTCGGGGCTCTAAGTGAAGGTCCCTAAATGGGTGACCCTTCTTTTCCCACCCTGGGGCATGTGGGAAGGGTTGGGCGCTTTTCTTGGAGAGGGAGGACACAGAATTTTCCCCATATGAGGGTCTCTTTCCCGAACCCTAGATCCGGGTCCCCCGCCATGCCCATCCTGCCCCAGCTTCCTGGCAGCATGGTCTGGTAGGTGGAAGCTGTAGTGTGGAAACCTGTGGGGGGCTCGTCCTTGGGAGGTGTTCTGGGGGGCACCAACAGGCCTCAGATGGGTGCCTCTGCCGTGGTGGCCATGGCAGTGCCCGGGCCTAGAACCCTATAGGGTGGGTGACCCCAGATGCTGCTTCCCGACCGGACCCCACTTCCATGCCCCAGCCCTCCCCCACCCCAGGAATGAGCTTTGCCTACAACATCCCTTGCCTGCTGCCATCAGAAGAGGGGGGGCCCTCTGCATCTGAGCCCCCCACCTCCATGCCCCTTGGGTGTGGAGACCCTGGAACACTCTGGTCCACCTCATTCTAAACCAAAAAACTGCTTCTTCACCTTCATCCTGAGACCCCAGGGGAGAGGCCCCGTGGATTGGTGCCCAAGAGGTGCCCACCACCCCCAGGGTTGCCTGGGGACCCCGGGTCTCCCCTGGGGGGCTTGGCTGCTGCTGCTGCTTCTCTGTATTTGCCTCTTGTGATCCTGTCCTTTGCCCACATCTACTTCCCCAGGAGAGGCCTTGGTAGCCCCTCTCCCCTGGGGCACCCTCCACACCCCCATAGCCCAGCAGCCCTGCCCTTCCCCAGCACCCCAGCTGGGCCAGAGAGAGCCGATTGTGCCAACGAGGACTGGGCCCTGCCCGGCTGCCCACCTCAGGGATGGGCACCTCAGGCCTATCTCGCCACCTCCTGTGCCAATGTTGTCCCACCCCCACCTGGGGGTGGGGTGCAGCTTCCACTTACTGGTTAGAAGACACCACTGCCCAACCTTCCCCACTCCCTGTCTAGTGTCCTGTGCCCGCCCATCTGTCTGTCTACTCGTCTGTACTCCTCTAGGAGAAGTATTTTGCCACATATAAAACCGCCGTCCTGTCCTTTGCGGCCACCTTCTGAGCCTGCTTCTTTGTTCCCGCCATGCAGCCTCGGCGGGACCTGCTGGAGGGGTTGCTTGGGGCGGGGAGCTCAGGGAGGTGCAGGAAGAAGCTGCCCTGTCTTGGTTTTGCGGCTTTCTGATGCAGCACACACCAGCCTGACAGTTGCTGTGTGTCAAGTCTCAAGCCTGCACCCTATCTGTCTCTCCACAAGCAGAGCCGGGGTGATGGGAACCTGGGGTGTCACTCAGTGGGTGTGGTCCATACCCACTGGAGCAAAGCCCTGAAGGCACATACTTGTTTTTTTTTTTTTTTTTTTTTTCTGGTCTCACTGTACCCTAACATCTTAGGGAGGGAGGGACCAAGCTTCCTGCTCCACTGATGCCCAGTCCAAGAACCAGCTCTGGGGCTGGGGAACCTCTCTCCTTGTGTATGTGGAAGGGGGCAACAGAGAAAATCGGAGTCTCTGCCAGTCTAGTCTCAGGCTGAGAGACCTGAGAAGAAGAAAGTCAGCAGGTGGCTGGCCAGTTTGCCATCACCCTGTCACCCACTGGCAGGATGTGGACTCTGACAGCTGTTACCTGTATCCTGCCTCATGTAGCACCTGCAAGCTAGCTTTTGTGTGTGGGAGGGTGGTACTGGGGATTGAACCCAGGGGCATTCTACCTTCAAGCTACACCCCCACCCCTTTTTATTTTATTATTTGGAAACAGGGTCTAACTAAATTGCTGACAGCCTCACTAAGTTGCTGAGGCTAGCTTTGAATCTGCAGTCCTCCTGTCTCAGCCTCCCAAGTACTGGTATTATAGGCATGTGCCACCATGCCCTACTTCATCCTCCTTGTTTCTGAGGTGGCCCTGGAGGATTAGAGCTCCTGGGTCCTCTGCCTGATAACCCAGCCCACGGTTTGCGTTTGTGTGTGTGTGTGCAGAGGGCAATGGACCCCGAGACCCTCCAGGTGAGTTAGCTGCCCTCCTCAGGAACTGGGCAGGTGCAGGGGTCAGGTGGCTGACCCAAGCTCCCTAGAGAGTTGATGAGAGCCAGTCTCTACCTCCTAGCTTAGTGCTCTTTACACCACCTTTCCATGTCCCTGTGTTTATTCATTGAACAGACACTTATTAGGCACTTTCTAGGTACAAAGTGGAAGTGGGAGCCACAATTTTCATACGACACAGTGAACTCTGCTGAGGGAAGCTCTGGATAATGTGGGAGCCAAGAAGAGGGTCATCCCTTAACATGGGGAGGTCAGGGAAGGCTTCCTGAAGGAGGTGAGGCTGGCTTGGAGCCTAAAGCACAGTTAGCAGCTAACCTGGGCCGATAAGTGGGGGAAGCAGGAAGCAGGAGACATGCATGACATGTTTCTAGCACTTCACTAGCAAAGCATCCTGTCAAGGTGGGGACCAGAGAGGGGTTGGCAGGAGCAGGTCATAGTGGGCCTTGAATCATGTTAAGGCGTTTGGTTTTGCAGGAGTGTCAGCGTGCACCTGTAATCCCAGCAATTTGGAGGCTGTGGCAGGAGGATTGCAAGTTCCAGGCCAGCCCAGGCAATGTAGGGAGACTGTCTCAAAATGGGCTGGGGATGTAGCTCAGGATAGAGAGTCAATGGCTTCAATCCACAGCTCGACACACTGGTTACACATGTGTGTGTGTGCACACAGAAACGGAGTTTGGGCTTTGTCTTGAAGCTGGTGCCCAGGAATTGAAGGCTAGTGAGCAGATTGCCTCGGTTGCCATTCGGAGCACGGATTGGAGGGCCCCACTTGGAAACAGCTGCAGTACTACAGGCGGGAAGGGGGCTTTGCCTGGGACCACAGCGGGGGGATGGGAAGGTTGGCAGTGACTTCAGAAACATCCAGCAGCTAGAATCCAGAGCTCTTGGAGTGCAAGTGGGGGGGGGGGGAGACAGACATCTGGGGTGACTGTGGTGGGTGGGGGTCTTTCCAGATATAGAAGTAGTAAGTGAAAAAACTAGATTAGAGGCAGAAGTGATGAGTCCAGCTTTGCATAAAATGGGTTTAAGACCTGTGGGACATTCAAGAGAAGAGAAGACAACTAGGTACATGATCTGGAGTTCTGCAGAGAGGTCTGTAGTGTGTGTGTGTGTGTGTGTGTGTGTGTGTGTGTGTGTGTGTGTGTGTGTTATGGGGATTGAACCCAGAAGCATTCTACCTTCAAGCTACATTCCAGCCCAATTTTATTTCTTTGTTTGGAAGCAAGGTGTCACTAAGTTGATGAGAGTCTCACTACTTGCTGAGGCTGTCCTCAAACCTGCGATCCTCCTGTCTTACTCAGCCTCCCAAGTACAGGGATTACAGGTGTGCACCACCACGCCCAGCAGAGGTCTGGTATTCTGAATCAAAGGCAGAGATTATTATTATTTTATTTTTTATTTTGTGGTACTGAGGATTGAACCCAGGGGCATTTTGCCTCCAAGCTATACCCCTAGCCCTGTTTTTTATTCTTTACTTTGAAATAGGGTCTCACTAAGTTGTGGAGGGCCCCACTAAGTAGCTGAGGCTGGCCACGAACCTGTGATTCTCCTGTCTCAGCCTCCCAAGTACTGGGATTACAAACATGAGCCACTACACCTGTCCAAGGGCAGGGATTATTAACTCCAGTTTATAGATAAAGAGAAGTTAAAGCTAGGCATGATGGCATATGCCTGTAATCCCAGGATTGGGAAGCTGAGATGAGAATTGCAAGTTCGAAGCCAGTCACAAGTTAGTGAGGCTCTCATCAACTTAGTGAGATATATCTTTCTTTTTTTTTTTCAGTACTGGGGATTGAATCCAGGGGCATTCTACCTCAGAGCTACATCCCCAGCCCTATTTTTTATTCCTTATTTTTTATTTTGAAACAGTGTTTCATTAAGTTGCTGAAGGTGTGGTTTAGAGATAAAATGCCCTGAGTTCAATAACTGATACTGAGAGAGAGGGAGAGAGGGGGGGGGTTAAGCTGCTAGTCTGCAATTACATAGCTATAGAGCAAAGGAATTGAACTCAGAATATTGGATTTCAGGTTGTGTGGTGCCTGTGACCCCCAGATCCAATGCTAATTCCTCTTCTCCAGGATGTACCAGCTTCTGTGAGGGTGGGCATGGGGAGATGGGGAGGAGGCGGGTGTCTGAATGTTTCTGTCTTCTCTCCACATGCCTTCTGCTTGAGGTTACATTTGCCCAGAACTTGAAAACAAGGGCATTTTTAGCTGGTATAGAAATACTGAGAGATGAGGAGAGGTTCTTGTTTCTTGGTAACCGCAGGCCCTCAACCGACTCTGGCTGCTCAATCAGCACATGTGGTTGTCAACATGTGAGGATTTTAACAACCGTGACATCAGCTGGTTCTGCTACCATGATCAGCTGGCACTAGCAGCTTCCTTTTTATTTTTTATTTTGAAGCAGGGTCTTACTAAGTAGCTAAGGGTCTTGCTAAGTAGCGGAGGCTGGCCTCAAACCTACGATCCTCCTGTCTCAGCCTCCCAAGTACTGGGATTATAGGAGTGGGCCACCATGCCTAGACTAGTGGCTTCCATTTTTGTGGTGGGTTCTGACCCAGAATAAACTGAAGTGGGACAGGCCACAAGTTCTAGGTGTGACCTAAGGTTTCCACTGTCCTAAAATAAAGGGATCTGATGTCGCCATGCCCGGGGACAAGGGGCTGTCTCTGTCCAATATGCTCGAGGCATAATGCTACAGAGAAGTCTTGTGTTAGCTCCAATAATGGTTTCCTTGGAGAAGTGTGCCTTGCATTTCTTCTAAATCAGGACTTCCCACCTGCTGTCTCTCAGAGAGGTGTGTGTGTGTGTGTGTGTGTGTGTGTGTGTGTGTGTGTGTGTGTGTGTCTCCCTCTCTAGAAGGAAGGCTCCACAAAGATCCAGACTGGGTATTTCAGCTACTTGGTGTGTTTTCTGGCTCATATTTGTTAAATGGAAGGATGGGTGGATGGATGGATGGACACCTCTTAAAGGCCAGATTCCGTGCCTCCCAGCAGAGGCAGTTCTTCTTGTCTGTTTACTGAAAGTTTCCAGTTTTCAAAGTGTTGTTTTTGATTCTGCAGATAATGGGGGGGGTGGAGGCATTAAGAGGTTCCTTTCAGCCAAATATGGTGGCACACGGTTGTAATCCCAGTATTTGGGAGACTGACACAGGATTGCAGGTTCATGGCCAGCCTCAGCTACTTAGTGAGGCCCTTTGCAACATAGTGAGACTCTGTTTTCAAAATAAAGAATAAAAAATAGGGCTGGGGGTGTAGCTTGGAGGTAGAATTCCCTGGGTTCAATCCCTAGTACCGCAAAAAAAAAAAAAAAAAGAGGTTCCTTTCTCCCTTCATTTCTGAGGTTTGTTGCTTCCCCCAGCATTCTCCTGAGCCCCTGCCCTATTGTTTACTCTTTATTTTGAAACAGGGTCTAACTAAGTTGCAGAGAGCCTCACTAAGTAGCTGAGGCTGGCTGCAAACCTGTGATCCTCTGGTCTCAGCCTCCCAAGTACTGGGACTCAAGCGTGCACCACCATGCCCGGCTGATTCTCCATCCTTCTAGTTCTGGGATCAGGCTGGGTGGGATGGAATTCTGTACTGAACGAGTGTCTCCCTCTGCTCTCCACAAACTTCCCAGCCTTCCTCAATTCTCTTAAATTTGTGCCCACATTCCTGTTTTAATACTCTAAGCGCCATTTCTGTAGCTTAACTCATTCTAAGTCAACCTACATTCCTAATGTATGCCAGGCACTGGGGCTGGTGGGATGGGATGGGCATACACAGATGCATGAGACAGGATCCCACCCTCTAGGACTCACAGGCAGCCAAGGGAAATAGACCGGCCAGTTTACAGTCCAATAGAGAGCAGCCTGTTGTGCCAGGAGAACCTAGCCAGGGGTTGGGAAATAGGTGGGGGGGCTTTTATGATAAGGCAGCTGAAGGGTCCCAGGCGTTGTCCCTTTCTGAGAAGTTGAAAAGCATTCACGTGGAGGGAACACGGAAGCAAAGGCACAGGGGGAAAGAGCTGGCACGTGTGGGCGAGGAGCAGTGGACTCAGAGCCTGGGAGGCGAGCCAGCCATGGTGGCGCACACTTGTCATCCCAGTACTTGGGAGGCTGAGATAGGAGGATCGCAGGTTCACGGCCGACTCAACAACTTAGTGAGACCCTATGTCCAAACAGAAAATAAAATAAGGCTGGGGTATAGCTCAGAGATAGAACTCCCCTAGGTTCAATCCCCAGTAAAACACACACACACACACACACACACACACACACACACACACACACAACCTGGGAGGTCAACCACAAAGATAGGTTGGATCTGTTCCTGGAGGCCCTTCCTTGTATGTCAGGTTAGGAAGCTGATCTGGATCCAGTGGGGGCTCGGAGTTGGGAGCACCAGCCCCTGAGGGGTGCTTTAGGAAGGTTACAGGGCCTGTGGGCAGGACGCCCTGGCTAAGGGGGAGGCAGAGGCACACAGGCCAGTTGAAGGGGTGCCACCATAGTGGAGGGGAGCTGCACGGGGCTGCAGGAGGACAGCGGCCATGGGGTGAAGGAGCCGGCACTCTGACCTGGGGACCCTGATGACCAGAGTCCTCCTGACTCCCCTCAGTCTGAGGCCCACTTGCCTTTCCCACTTCTCTTTTTGTTTTCTGGCCCTCCTCCCAGTTTATGCAAAGAAGGAAATTCACAAACAAGAATTTCCCCTTTCATCTCCCTCTTCTTGCCTGGCCTCCTGGTTCTGGTTTTCTCTTTAGACTCACTGTCCCACAGTCTCTTCTGCCAGGTCTGTCACCACTGGGGTCCCAACCATTCTCCATTGAAACCAGGGCATTCTACTTCTGAGCTACACCCATGGCCTTTATACCCCCATCCCTTTTGTGTTTCAAAACACTCCTAACCCAGGGGCATTCTACCTCCAAGCTACACCCCTAGACCTATTTTTTTTTTTATTCTTTATTTTGAAACTAAGTTGCAGAGGGCCTCACTAAGTAGCTGAGGCTGGCTTTGAACCTGTGATCCTCCTGTCTCAACCTCCCAAGTACTGGGATTACAAGGGTGTGCCACCACACCTGGCCCAATCCTTTAGCACATTGAAAACAGGGTCAGCGCTGCTGAGGCCTGGCCTCAAACCTGCTATCCTCCTGTCTCAGCCTCCCAAGATTCTCCTCTCTGAGCCCTCCAAGTCCTGGGATTACAGGTGGGCACCACCTGGCAGCAGGGGGATCTCTTCCTGTTCCATCCTTGTCTTCAGACACCCACTCTTGGGATCAGCTGCCTGACCAGCTGGTTTGTCAGTTGATTGCAGATGCACCCCTGATTTCTCTCTAGATGTTGCCTAGCACCCAGGGACCTGCAAGAGGAGGGAGACCCTGCCCTTCCCCAGGGGAGCCCACTTATGTCCTCCCAGCTTGGAGAGGACCAGTGAGTCCTCTGTCCCACAGCTGATAGGTGCTGAAGGTGGTGGGCCTGGGGTTTTGCCCCAGGGTGGAGGAGAGAGCGCTGGGATCCAGTTTGGTGGACTGGTGCTTAGTCTCTCTTGCTTTGCAGCCAGGAAGCAAAACACCCATAGAACTCTTCAGAGTTGCCCGGCGTGGTGGTGCACGCTTGTAATCCCAGTACTTGGGAGGCTGAGACAGGAGGATAGCAGGTTCGTGGCCAGCCTCAGCTACTTAGTGGGGGCCCTCCGCAACTTAGTGAGACCCTGTTTCAAAATAAAGAATAAAACATAGGACTGGGGATGTAGCTCGGAGGTAGAATGCCCCTGAGTTCAATCCCCAGTACGGCAAAAAAACAACAACAACAAAAAAAACCTCTTTAGAGTTTCCTCAGGACGAGGGGGAGGGTGTGGAGTCTGGAACTTCATTTTCCTTGCACCCCAGTCTGTCGTCACAGTAAAGTCCACAGCACCCTCAAGGAGTCAGAGTCCCGGGGAATTCCCAGGCCCTCGTGGGCGGGGCCTGTCTGGCCCTCCCCCGGGGGCGGGGCTCCCGCTACTTGGGCTCCACTCCGGCCGCCGAGGCCGGGGAGTCCCGCACCCACCCGCTAGGGAAGTGCCATGGGACAGCTGATCACTAAGTTGATGAGCATCTTTGGGAATCAGGGTAAGGGGCACATAGGGCGTCCCAGCGACCGCTTTGATCCTGTCTCCTGGGGCTCCCTCGGTCTGAGGTCGTCTGGGCCGACGTGCAGGGGGGACCTCGGACTCCTGGAGTCCTGCATGGGCTCTCCTCGCCCGCTCCCTGGTCTCCCCGCCCGCTCCCGCGCTTTGGGGCCCCGCGCTTTGGGCGCAGGCTGGGCGAGAGTTCTTCCTCCGGGTTAACCGGCTCTGGCGGCCCGGCTGGGCGCAGCTGCGGGTTTCCTGCGTTTGTGGCTCAGGACTCGGCTCCTTCCCCAGACTTGGTCTCTTGGCAACCCTGCAGCGTCCCGGGCCTTCAACAATCACTTTTCTAGCATGGAGTTGGGGCTTGGCGCTCTTTCGCACTGTCTGGGAGCGGCGCAGGTGTCCGGGCCGGGTGGGGAGTGGGGTGTTCCGGTGGGCACAGGGCCCCCAGCCCGCCGGGGACACTTGTCCTCCAGGGAGGCCTGCTGGGGGCACGCAGTACCTTGGACATCGGGGTTGGCTCTGACCCTGCCCTTCCCCCGGATGCCTCCAGAGCACAAGGTCATCATCGTGGGACTGGACAATGCAGGAAAGACCACCATTCTCTACCAGTTGTAAGCGACTCTC
>PVLC010034323.1:0-16973 GCA_004027655.1 Graphiurus murinus
AGCAGACATTGACATGTTCTTTCACATCCTGTATACTCTCTCTGATTTCATTCTCAAGTTCTTTGATCACATGGATAATCACTCCTCTGACTTCTCCGAGCATTTTCTGTACTTCTTTATCAGTGGCTTCCATTACTGTGGGGTTGTGAGATTTACTGCTATTCTCTTGGCCTTCTCTCTCATGTTTACAGGGTTCTTAGATTTGTGCTTCTGTTGTGCTAATTTCCTTTCTCTTGATGTGAGAGTCTTATGTCTAATAGTTATCGCTTTATAATGAGTCCTAGGCTGGGGGTATATATTAGCCTTAAAGCATTTGTCCCATGTAATCAGGATTTTAAGTACGGCCTCCAGTACTTCTTTAATAAGATACAGTACTTGCAAGTAACAATGGTAGTTTAAGAGCAAAACAATTTTAGTATTCAATGTAAAAGTAATTACTAATAACCTCTACAGTCTATTTTTCAAGAGAAAATGATAGTGGAATACAATGTAAAATAATCTGCATAGATTGTGAATTAAAAAATATATGTATTACAGCCAAGTGTAGTGGTGCATGCCTGTCATCCCAGTACTTGGAAGGCAGAGACAGGAAGCTCACAGGTCTGAGGACAGCCTCAGCAATTCAGCGAGGCCCTCAGCAACTTAGTAAGACTGTTTCCAATAAAATAGCTCTGAGGTATGACTCAAAGGTAGTATTTCCCTGGGTTCAATTTCCTCAATACCACACACATACAAAAAAAGAATGTATATTAAATTTATCTGGGAGTCAGCCAGGTGTGGTGGTGCACACTTGTAATCCCAGTACTTGGGAGGCTGAAACTGGAGGATCGCAGGTTCAAGGTCGGCTTAAGCTACTTAGTGAGGCCTTCTACAACTTAGTGAGACCTTGTTTCAAAAGAAAGAATAAAAATAGGATTGGGGGTGTAGCTTAGAGTAGAATGCCTCTGGGTTCCATCCCCAGGACACACCAAAAAAAATTTATTTGGGGGTCAATAAAAAGTAAGGAAAATATTTAAAAATATATAGAAGGAGAGAATACCTAACAATAATGGGGGAGGATGCGGGATAAAAATTAAAATGTAGAAAGTATTATAGATGAGTTGTAGGAATTAAGCTGAGAGTGAAAAAGCAGAGAAGTTAGGATGACCAAATTAAAAGACAAAATACCAAAGATATGGATATACCTCTAACATAGCACAAATTGTGTGTGTCAGGGGGGGGGGGATGGAACTTCATTAATATTAAACAGTTCAAATGATTCTTATCATAAAGGTGATCAGTATTCTTTCTGAAGATACTAAGGCACCCTCTGCTTCAGGAAAGCTTCTATGATACAAATTGCAGTTTTTGGAAACTCGATAAACTATCAGCCTCTTCCTTCCTTTTTCTGAAGAGAGATCCAATAGAATGGGAGAAAATCTTTGCCAGCTACTCCTCTGATAAGGGACTAATATCTAGAATATACAAAGAACTTAGAAAACTGAACACTAAAAGAAACAAATAACCCAATCAAAAAATGGGCAATTGAGCCAGGAGTGGTGGCGCACGCTTGTAATCCCAGCATTTGGGAGGCTGAGACCGGAGGATCCGGGTTCGCGGCCAGCCTCAGCTACCTAGTGAGGCACTCCGCAACTTAGTGAGACTCAGTTTCAAAATAAAGAATGAAAAAAATAGGGCTGGGGGTGTAGCTCGGAGGTAGAATGCCCCTGAGTTCAATCCCCAGTACCGAAAAAAAAAATTTTTTTTTTAATTTTAAAAAATGGGCAATTGAACTAAATAGACACATCACAAAAGAGGAAATACAAATGGCCAATAAATACATGAAAAAATGTTCAACGCCATTAGCAATCAGGAAGTGCAAATCAAAACTACACTGAGATTCCATCTAACTCCAGTTAGAATGGCAATCATCAAGAACACAAACAATAATAAATGTTGGCAAGTATGTGGGGAAATAAATGTTGGCAAGTATGTGGGGAAATAGGAACTCTTATACACTGTTGGTGAGATTATAAATTAGTACAACTACCATAGAGATCAGTATTGAGGTTCCTCAAAAGGCTAGGAGTGGAATCATGATGTGACTCAGCTATACCACCCCACAGTACCTTTCCAAAAAAATTAAAGTCAGAATACTACAGTGACACATGCATACCGTGATTATAGCAGCCCGATTCACAATAGCCAAATTATTGAACCAACCAAGGTATCCAGCAACAGATGAATAGATAAAGAAAATGTGGAATGCATATACAATAGAGTTTTACTTGGCCATAAAGAAGAGCAAAATTAAGTCATTTGTATGAAAACAGATAGAACTAGAGAATATGAAGTTGAGTGAGCTCAGCCAGTCTCAGAGAGTCAAGGGTCATGTATTTTCTCTCATATGTGGAAGCTAGAGAGAAAACAGGAAGCAAAAGGGACCTGAGATAAATGAAGAGAGAGACCACAGAACAGTGGGAGGGGGTTGGAAGAGGGAGGAGGGGAGGGGAAAAGGAGTCTTGATAAAGGAAATCGTTCAAATAATACCATGCCGGTATATGAAGGTATCACTACGAATCTCACTAACATATGGAGAGGGGGAAGAGCAGGGCAGGATCCGGAGGGAAACACACAAAGCCCCGTATGCACGTAGTTTGCATTACCTTGAGCCTCATTATGATGTATAATTACAATGCACAAATAAAAGCATATTTACAAACAAATAGCTGATGAAATAGTGAGTGAAACTAAAACTCACTAGATGGGTTCAATAGCAGGATGAAGATGACAGAGGGAAGGATCAGTGAGACAATTCCAACAAGAGAAAAAAACAGACTAAATAAAATCATCAGAGTCTAGCACAGGTAGAACTGTAACAAGAGGCCTAACATTTTTGTCCTCTAATTCCTAGAAGGAAAGGATAAAGAAGGCCTGGAGTCATACTTGAAGAATTAATGATTGAAAACTTTCCCAAATTAACTAAAGACATAAATCTCCATATGGAAGAAAGCAAGTAAGCCCAAACAGAATAAATCCAGAGGAATCTATGACAAGACACATTCTAACCAAACTCCTTGAAAATAAAGACAAAGATTTTGAAAATAGGGAAAGAGAAATAACACCTTACATACAGGGGCAAGAAAACTCAAAAGACAGCAAATTTCTCATCAGAAACCATAAAGCAGAAGAAGGGGCAAAATATGCTTTAACTGCTGAGAGAAAGGAAATGTGAACCCAGAATTCTATAACCAGCTAAAATATCCTTCAAGAATAAAGGGGGCATTTAGATATTTCCAGATGGAGAGAAACTAAGAAATTTGTTGCCAGTAGAACTACACTAAAAAAAAAAAAAAAAATCACTAAAGGAAGTTCTCCAAATAGAAATGGTAAGCATGCTTAAGAATCATTTGATATTAAAATGAAATATGACCTATTATATACTAGGAAAACCTATAAATACTATAATTCAGGGTATATGAGTATTCCCCTGGTTAATAATCATGTAAAACTCTACACTATAACATAATTTAGGAGCCAGGTATGGTGGCTCATGTCTGTAATCCCAGTAATTTGGAGGCCGAGATAGCTGAGACAGGAGGATCCTAGGTTTAAAGCCAGTCTCAGCAACTTAATGAGACACTGTTTCAAAATTTAAAAATAAAGTAAAATAGGGCTGGGAGTGTAGCTCAGAATGAGCTCAGAATGTAGTTGTGGAATATCCCTGGAGTCAATTCCCAGTACCAAAAAAATAAAAACTAAATAATTTAGGGATAACTGAATGTTTTGTTTGCATTATTTTCACAGAAAGCCAGACAGATATCATGAGCTCTCAGTTGAGCCCTCCCATTAGACCACTGTCAGCACTAGAAAGTCAAGTTCAACTTACATCATTTCAGCATTCAACAAGATTCCATTCCAAAAATGGAATCTGCTATTAGTACTAAAACTGCCTTGGAATTGATCCAGCAATTCTACTTCTGGGGATACACCGAAAAGAACTAAGAACAGTCTCAGAGAGATATTTGTGCTCCCACATCCAAAGCAGCATTATTCACAACAGCCAAAAAGTGGAAGGTGCCCAGCTGCTGATGCATGAGAAAAAATGGAGAGTACAGGTACCGTGGAATATTACTCAGCCTTAAAAAAGAAAAGAAATTCTAGTATATGCCACAGCATGAATGCACCTTGAAACTATTATACCAAGTGACATAAGCCAGTCACAAAAGAATGAACACAGTATGGTTGTGCTTATATGAGGTACCCAAAGTAGTCAGATTCATAGAACAGAAAGCAGAATGGTGGTAGCCAGAAGGGAGACCTGAGGAGTTCTCGTCAATGGCTACAAAGCTTCAGTTTTGCAAGATGAAAAGACTTCTGTGGGGATGGTGGTGGTAGGAGCACACCAATGGGAACGCACCTACGCCATCACACTGTGCTTAAAAATGGTTAAAATGGTATCTTTCATGGGATGCATACTTTTTTAATTTTGAGTTTTAGTTTTTTAAATAATAAATTCACATCACCTACCACTTACTGAGTGCTGCCTATGTACCAGACACTATGATAAGTGCTTTGCAAATATTTCCTAATTTCTCCTCCCAATACCCTTTGCAGGACATACCATGACGCCTTGTACACAAATGAAGAACTTGAGTGTACGAAACTTGACCAAAGCTCCGAAACTAAAGACCGGAGCTAGACTTCCCTCTCGATGAGACCCCAAAGCCCGGGGGCTCTCTGTGCCCTGAGGGTCAAGGACTGTTTGAACGGCAGCATTGCCACGAGTACACTGGGGTGTGGCACTCCTGGCCCCTGAGAACAACTTGATCTTTCAGTAAGGGACAGTCACTTAGCGAGGCTGACAGGAAAGGCAGTAAGAAGGACGTTGGGGCACGGGGAGAGGCTGGGACACACTCCTAAAGTTTTAAAGACGCATGCGTGCATTAGGGCATTCAAGTTGTCCGGGTCAAGAGCCGCTCACCGGAAGGACAGAGGAGAACTGTCTCCACCCCTAGCACTCAGAGCTCGCGGGTACCGCTCTTCCTTTCCTGCGTACGCACTTGCTCTTGGAGAAGGAGCGAGACCTGGGCACAGTCCTGGCGACCTTTGAACCAGCCCGGGGAGTTGGCGCTTCTGGTCACTCTTAGCCTCTCACCCGACCAGAACTGGCATTCGCTCAGCTCTCCCTCCGTCCCTCTGCACCTTGCCGATCTCATCGCGCCCCACCCAGACCCTGAGTCCCACGGTCAAATACCGCCAAGCCGCCTCGCTCCAGCTGTTCTGGTTCCCTGCCTGGACTCCTCCCAGGGCCACCACCAGCACCCAGGCGGCTTGGGGCCACCCTCCAGCGGGCCCAGGCACCGGGCTTGGGTGGGGAGGCCGAGGCGGAACTCACGCGCCCCCCACACGCTCACAGGACTGCACGCGATGATCCCTACGCTGCCCCTCCCTACACAGCACCCGGAGAAGGACTGGAAAGGTGCTGCTTGATACAAACTGGCCTCAGCCACAACCCGGTCTACACCGAGGATTGAACCCAGGGCATTCTACCTCGAGCTACACCCTGCTAAGTTGCTGAGGGACTTGCTAAGTACTGAGGCCGGCCTTGAACCTGCAATCCTCCTGTCTCAGCCTCCCAAGTACTAGGGTTACAGGCGTGCGCCACCGTAACCTGCAAAGCTTTTCTACACTATCCGCCATACTGCCTCATAGGCTCTGTGTGGACTGCCGCTGATACCCCAGCCAGACCCCAGACCCCTCGTCCACCCAGGTCTGCGGGGGGCTCCACTGGGAGGCTCTGCACAGAGCTGCAGCCGGCCGTGGAACAGCAGCCCAGCTCTCCGCTACTCTCCCTCCCCCAGCGATGCATCCATTCATTCTCCCCCTCCCTCTCCCTCTCTCTCTCTCCCTCCCTCCCAGGCTCACAAGAAATTGTTTATTTGTTTGTTTATTTATTTTTTGCAATACTGGGGATTGAACCCAGGGGCATTCTACCTCTGAGCTACACCTCCAGCCCTATTTTTTATTCCTTATTTTGAAACAGGGTCTCACTAAGTTGCAGAGTGCCTCACTAGGTAGCTGAGGCTGGCTGAGAACCCAAGATCCTCCTGTCTCAGCCTCCCGAATGCTGGGATTACAAGCGTGCGCCACCACGCCCGGCCACAACGGATACTTTAAACTCGCTTGGCAATACTCCACCCACTGAGGCCAGACCGCCAAGTCCTGAGGGGCAGAGTCATGGGCCCCACGGGAAAGTGAGGGCAGGGAGAGTGGGGAGCAGCTGGGCCACTGTGCGGCGAGTGGACAGGCATTTCACGCGGTCTGCAAGGGTGGCCTGACCGGTTGAGCGCCGCCATGGCCCTAAGCTCCGCCTCCTCTAAGCCCATGATAACCAGCGGCACAGAATCAAGATGAAGACAGGCATGGTGATGTGTTTGTTTTTCAACCATGAGGGGAGGAAAAGAGAAGATAACAGGTCCATAACTTGGTTCATTATCCCGAGATTGGATGGTAGCCGGTGAGGGCGTGTGATATACGGAAAAGAGACATATACTCCTCGGTCACTCTCGCCCTCTCCCTGTGGAATCCCCGGGCACGGGGCAGGCCCCGGGAGCCTGCCTTGGATATTCAGCAGTGCGCACCTGGGCTCAACCCATGCCCTTCTCGGTCCCATCCGTCCCCAGCGCGCCGCCAGCACAGCCCCAACACGTACACATGTGGCCCCTATCGCCTCTTCAGAACACAAGCCTGGGCCGCCTTCTGTGTATGTTAGAGAACAACTGCGTGGAATAAAGTGAGGCCATTAAGTTCAATGCGCACCCAAAAAAGTCCCCCAGAGAACACAGAAGGTGAACTGACTGGTCCCTTTAAAATACTCCACTCCCTAGCAAACTTAACTTTCAGAAGCCATGCTGGCTCAGGGATAGGGGGCTGGCCTCCTCCTCCTCCTCCTCTCTCTCACAATAGAAAGCAAAGGAAACACAAAATTCCTCATAAATGGCCACCGTTTTTAGTAAAAACCGCATCTTCTAACATCCAGTGACACCTGCTTGAACACACATAAAATCTAACGCACGGGCGGTGTCTCGACCTCCCCCAATTAATTTCTCCCTCGTAGCATTTGAATTGCTCGTTCTACATGTCTTTCAGAAAACTCCAATAAATGAAGCGCTTTGGCCAATGAGATACGGCCACCAAAACTGCAAAAGTCCTATGTCACACGGGCTGCAGCTAACCTCTCGACTTTTTTTATACTAGCGCTCTAGAATATGTATATTGTGCAATAAAAGTGGGCCTGCTTTAATCTAGGGATATAAATGTCATTACAGGGCTGCTCTTTTCTGTCCAAGCTTCTTGAGCTTTATTTTAAATCTACTCCCTTGTCCGTTAAAGTATATGATGTCCTTCACTGTTACCCAAAATAACTTCATCAGTAAAAAAAAAAAATAGCATGCTTAAGTGGGTGATCAAAAAACATTTGTTGAATAACTCAGTGAATGATTATAAAATGCCGGACAAGTGTTCCCCCCCCCCCCCAGAGGTTCACATTAACCTATAGAATCGTGCTTATACGTTCTGGTATCTGCATCAAAATGGGACTTAATAACAGGCACCAAGTGGCAGTTAAATAGTAGTTCATTTCTGAATTAATAATTCTACTTCAACATATTACACAATTCAAACTACAACAAATACGTCCTGGAAAAAGTGCGCATTTACAATCCAATCACTAGTATTTAGACGCTTCTGCGTGAGATTTGAAATGGTAATACTATTACAGAAGCAGTTAATAACAAATGTCGATGTGTTTGTATTATAAAGGATTTACAGGAAAGAAACATGCATTGTATTAAAATCTACATGTCTGTTTTTGAGAAATGTAATCAACACAATTGCTTCATCAGATCTTCAAAACAAAAGTTGTACACAGACAAGAGAGCCTAGGACATCCAGTTAATAATGAGCATCTTCACCGGGGACTTTTTTCGTTTTAAGATGTGTAACAAGTAGGCCAGAGAGAATGTAATGGTAAAAACTTTATTGGGTAAAACAGCTAATATCAATCAAAGCTTAAGTCTAATCACGCTATAATAATACAGTTTTATCAGCATCAAAAAATGTATTCTTATTTAAGATTATATTCCCACCTTTGTTTTTTAATTCGTCTACTTTTTATTAGACTTTTAGAAAATAATGGGACATAAAATAGTTTGGATGTAAGTTTGTTCTTCCTGAGTTCGCTGCAAATAAGTTAAGAAATAAGCTAGCAAATAATTATTTTAACTTGAAGGGGGAAAAAATGGTCTTAAATAAACTAAGTAAGTTACATATTTGGCAGTCCTAAATGATGGGAGGTAATGTTAAATGTTTAGGAAGTAAATATAAATGGTAATAAGGTGGTCCGCATTAAAATGTGGCTTATTTACTGAACTTTCTGCCTTCTGTGCTCTTGTTTTAGTGTGGGCATGAATGATGCTACGATCAGTTGAAAAGCGAAGGCTGTGGCCGTGCAGACACTTGCTTCCCAGTGCCCACCAGCCTATCTTTTGGGGCTGGGCGACCATGTTAGGACTGTATAAAGGAGCTTCTACAACAAAGGTGGTCATTTTGGCAACCCACATAAACACAGAGCGACTTCATTTTATTGAAGATCAAAATGCTGATTAGTGAAAACGAGGAAGAAACAACTTCAGCTTGGCTATCCAAACACCTGTATTAGATTTCACATACTTCAAAATCGCCTTTGTACATTAAATGCCACTTTCAGAATTGCTCTTGTGTGACCATAACTTTATAAAAATAAAAAACACATCCTCAACAATTGATCGTTTAAGGCGCGCAATAATAGAGGGCTATAGACAAGTTGTTTTTGTCGGAGGATTAACAAATCAATGATTACATACTCAAAACAAAAGCGTGGATCCAGGAGCAGTCTTTTATACTGCCCCAAATGATTAGTGCCTCTGAATATGTCCGATTTCCCTGTATTCTCTCAGCACATAAAATGAAAATAAAATATATGATTATGAGGAAGTCACCATGTAATCCTCAAACTCTCTTTTTTTTAGAAAAAGAATACTTATTGACAATAAGGATAGCTCACATAACTATATGCCTTACAACTAACCTTCCCTACAACAATGCTGATTTTTAAGATCCGAACTATCACAATCCAGCCACAACCAGGCCTAATAGGAGGCATTTATTTTTAAGAAATTAGATATAAAGTACATATCTAAGTAAAACACCAGGTAAGATTTTTTTAAAAACTGATGAACTTTCTAGATTTTCCTTTCACTTAAAGTATTTTGAGAGAGCCAGGCTATAATAATCGTTGCATTATAAAACCTAATCCACCACCAAAAAATAATTGGAATTTTCCCCCAACTATTTCAAACCTGGCTCACAACTTCGTATCCAAAAGATTTAAATTTCTATTCTCCACCATTCCCGGCCATTTCTGCCAACATCATAAAAATTACCTTTTATCATCATTTCCTCCTCACAATGAGAATTCACTAATCGCACACATATTTAGACATAGACACCTACCCACCCACCTCCCCACCCACCTCCCAAAAATGGTTCAGAGCAAAGACACACACAAAATAATGACCAAGCTCACATTTCTTGTTTGCCCTTCAAGCGAAGTCTGGTGTCTTCAGCTTGCCTTTCTGGTCTCCAATGTTGTCACTAATTGCTGGGGGATGCAGTTAGGACAGCATGGAGCAGCAGAAATAAAAGCTGTTGCTTTAAGACAACGTTTTCTTAAACACATGGATCAAACAACTTTTACTCTGACTTCCTGGCTGGGTTTAAAAAAAAAAAAAAATCTGAGAGAGACTCCTTAAAAACTTAGTGTCTACAATGGAGGGGGAAAAAAAAAGGAAAGAAAGAAAGAAAATAAAGTCTAAAAACTTACGTTCTGAACACATTCCGAAGGATGTCTGATTTGATTTGAAAGCAGGTTTGTATTGATGAAACAAACTTTATTTTGTAGAAAATTAAAATTCTCTCTAATTAGAAATTTGCCTTGCCATCTTCTATATGCCCTGTCTCTCAGGGTATAATCATATATGCAAAAAATCAAGTACAGTATTTCCCAAATGCATGGACACTGTGGAAGCTTCGTTTTGAAAAAGGCTTTTATTTCCCTTAATACTGGTGACTAAACGTCATTGTATGTACCAACACTTTCAAATAGCCCAAGAGACTTAAAAAGCCTTCTAAGTTTGAAAACCAAAAAGTTCTGAGTTTTTCTGTACCCCAGGATGGGTTTTCTTTCCTGAAGCTCAAGCCGAGAAAGCAGACAAAAGAAGCTGATTTGACTGAGCCGTGCCAAGTCTCGCCTTTTTTTCTCTCCTCCGCTCTCCCTCTGCCTCTCTCTCTCTCCCTCTTTCTCTCTCTCACTCTTTTGCTCCCAGTATGGCAACCTTCCGAGCAGTCTTGGCGGAGGTCCAGGCTGTGCCAGTCTGTCTGAATTCTTGTCTCCAAAAGATGTCCTTTGCGGATCAATTAATACATTTGAAAACAGGAAACTGTGGTGCCGTACCCAAATCCTGGCACCAACGGCACCGACTTCTGCCAAATCACCTTACAGATTTCATGGTATCCTACCTTTCATAATCATTACTAACGTGTTCCCGGAGCAGTAATGGAGTACTAGAAGCTTTTCACTGCTCAGCGATAAGGAATCTGTTCCCTAGAAATGTCCATATGCGACACATGCACAACTGCACTAAGTCAGAATTCTCCTGTGAGAGGAGATGTATGTAACTTTAATAAGCACCACATACTGTATTTCTTTTTATAAGACTTGCTTTTCCTTGTCCTCCTGCAAAGAATCATGGGAGAATAGGAAAGGAGGAATGCAGATTAAAATTGAAACTGTATGCCCAAAGAAGCCCAGCTTTATTCTATGGGGAATGAACAGTTTGGATTGATCAGTAACTCTAGTTATTAAGGAGTCGCTAATACAAACTATGTTTCCAAAATTTTACTGGGGATGAAGGGAGGGGAAGAGTTCTTTCCAAAATAGAAAAAAAAAAAAAAGGAAGGGAAAAATGGGGTAGATATAATCAAATAATCTTTTCATGTTTTGACACCTCAAGTTTCAACATAGTCACTCATTTACTAAGTTCATATTAAGTATAATTTGCTAAGCATAAGTAAATGTCATTTCTTTTTATTTGTAGCAAGTACACTTTTTGAAGCAAAATAGTCAGTCCTGTGCTTCATATATTTACGTGGCTTTAAAAACCATTTTTACCTTTGAGGCTTAGAAATAGAAAATAGTTATACTCTAGAATCACCGTGGTGTCATAGAAAGAACCCAGAATTGTGACTGCTAGTCCTTGGACCTGTCAACTTCTAATTTAGGTCACCTCAAAGCCTTACATTGTTTAATCTCTACAATTCTCAGATTGCTCACCCACCAAACACAAAGATCAGTGACTTTCTCCTCTCTGCTGCCAAAATACTTGGTGGATGCTCAAGGTGTTCTTTCATCCGAATTGCATACTTGTTAGTTGCCAACCAAATGTGTCATCACCACAGGCAAGACCATGTATGTCACTTACCTAAGAAAACTGAAGGTCCTGCATAAAGCTTTCAATATGAATGTGTTCCATAAACCTATTAATTTAATGAGTTGTGGAAACGGATCACATAAATACCACTAAAGATCTATAAAACTATAAAATATGATAGTGGAAAAATAAACTACTTATTACTGAATCATAAAGTGGATAGATCAAGGAAATGCCTCAGAGATATCATGAGAATTGAATTAAAGCACTAAAAAAAATTATCCCATGCTATCCTTCCAAAATATGGATAATGAAATATGGACAGGATCTCAGTGGATTTTAAATTCATAACCAAAGACAAAGAGAATATTAAAAGCAGCAAGAGAGAAGTGATTCATCACGGACAGAGGATCCTTGATAAGATTAACAGCAGATTTCTCACTGGAAACCATGGAGGCCAGAGAGCCGTGGGAATAACACATTCACAACACTGAAAGGGAACAAAGACTGTCAACCAAGAATTCTGCCTCAAGCCGGGCATGATGGCGCATGGCGCACGCTTGTAATCCCAGCATTCGGGAAGCTGAGACCAGAGGATCCGGGTTCTCGGCCAGCCTCAGCTACTTAGTGAGGCACTCCGCAACTTAGTGAGACTCGGTTTCAAAATAAAGAATAAAAAATAGGGCTGGGGGTATAACTCGGAGGTAGAATGCCCCTGAGTTCAATCCCCAGTACCGCAAAAAAAAAAAAAAAAGAATTCTGCCTCATCAAAACTCTTCTTTGAAAATGAAGGAGATACGAAGACATTTCCAGATAAAGAAAAACAGCGTATCACTAGCAGACCTGCCCTATACAAAATGGAAAAGAAGCTTTTCCTTCTGGCTGAAATGAAAGGACACTTTTGTTTGGCAAAAGCCAACACCCTTTTATGATATAAAAAATAAAAGTAAAAGAAATAATGAATGAACTAGAACCAGAAGGGAACTTCCTCAACCTGAAAAAGAGCATCTACAGAAAAACAATGGCTATCATCATACTTAACGCAAAAGCTTTCCACACTAAGGCCAAGAGCAAGAGAGAGATTCCTGCTCTTGCCATGCATCTATTGGATGCTGTACTGGAAGTCCTAGATAGGCAATTAAGCAAGATAAAGTGGGGAGGGGAATCCAGATTTGGAAGGAAGAAGTAAAACTACCTCTATTTGTGAATGACGCAATCTTACATACAGGAATCTTACAGCATACACATACACACACACACATACGAAGAAACAAACAAACTATAGAACGAAATACAAAGCACACAAAAATCAGTTGTATATCTACACACTAGCACTGAACAATCTAAAAAAAATTAATAAAACTATTATACTTGTAATACCATTCTTAAAAAACTTCAAAATAGTGCTGGGATGTGCTTAGCTTAGTGGTAGAGTACATGGTCAGCATGTGTGAATTTAGATCCCTACCTCACATCATATACAAAAATTAACTCAAGGATCACAGACTTAAATGGAAGAGCTAAAACTACAAAGTTCTTAGAAGAAACCATAGGTGTACATCTTTGGGACTTTGATTGTATGACAGTTTCTTCAGTGTGATACCTAAAGAATAAGCAACCAAAGGGAAAAAGAAAAAGAAAAATTAGACTTCACCAAATTCAAGATCATTGTGCAGAGAAAGTGAAAAGATAACCTACAGGATGGGAAAAAATATTTTCCAATCATATATCTGATAAAAGTCTAGTATCAAGAATATATAAAGAATTTTTTAAAATCCCACAATAAAGACAATCCAATTTTAAGATGGGCAAATATTTCTCCAAAGAAGATACACTAATAGCCAAAAGCACAAGAAAAGATATAAACAACATCAATCATTAAAGTAATACAAATTAAAACTATAATACTTTGCATCCAGTAAGATGACTGTAATATTTTTTTAAAAAGAAAATAACAAAGGTTAGCAAGAATATGGAAAAACTGGCATCTTTATCCATTGCTGGTAGAAATATTAAGTGGTGTGGCTGCTATGGAAAACTTAGCTGTTCCCCAAAAAATTAAACAGAAAGTTACATATGACCCAGCAGTTCTATTCCTGGATATATCCTCAAAACTTGGCTCTTCCCCGAAAAGTTAAACAGAAAGTTACATATGACCCAGCAGTTCCATTCCTGATATATTCCTCAAGAGAACTTAAAACCTATCTACACAAAAACCCATACACAATGCTTATAGAAGCAGTATGCATACTAGCCCAAAATGAAAACAATTCAAGCTTCTATAAACTGATGAATGGATAAATAAAATGTGATACAAAAATGCAATGGAATATTACTCAGCAATAAAAAGGAACGAAGCATTAATACATACTATAGATGGATAAAACCTTGAAAGACTGATGCTTAGCAAGAACAGCTAGACACAAAAGCTCACGTATTATATGATTCTATTTATATGAAAGGTCCAGAATAGGCAAATCTATAGGAACAGAAGTAGCTTAGTGGTTACCAAAGGCTTGGCAGAGGGAAGAATGAAGAGGAACTGCTACGGGCTAAAGTTTCTTTGGGGGATGATGGAAGTATTTAGTGGTGACAGTCACACAGCCAAGTGAACAGAAAAAGCCACCACACTGTATATTACAAAATGCTGAGTTTTATGATATGTGAATTGTATCTTACTTTTTAAAAATTACACTCCAGCTGGACACAATGAAACACACCTATAATCCCAGGGGCTGAGACAGGAGGATCACAAGTTCAAGATCACCCTAAGCAACTTAGAAAGACTCTGTTTCAAAATTAAAAAAAAAAAAAAATGTAATGGGGCTGGGGTGTAGCTCAGCCACAGAACACCCCTGGGTTCCACCTCCAGTACCACAAAGGAAAAAAATATATATATTACATTCTTAGGTAAACCCAAAAATCCTTTAGCCTCTTACAGAGAGGAAATACTAAAGAGTGACTAAACTTGGTGGGCATAGTGGTGCACACCTGTAATCCCAGTACTTTGGAGGCTGAGACAGGAGGATTGCAAGTTTGAGGCCAGCTTCAGCAACTTAGCAAGGTCCTTAGCAGCTTAGCAAGACCCTGTTCCAAATAAAAATAAAATAAGACTTAGGAGTATAGCTCAGAGGTTGAAGGCCCCTGAGTTCAATTCCCAATACCACAAACAAACAAACATTTAGCTAAACCTTTGTCCGCTTGGCTTTGCTTCAGGCAACTCCAGCATTCCTGGTTCCGTCCACAGAGCCCCTTCTGCCTGCTCTTGCGGTGCTGGCCTGCGGGCAGCCCTGCTCTCCTGGTGTGCCAGCCCCCCTTGAAGCACCCCGTCATTTCCGTCTTCCCTACCTCGCTGCCAGGCCCGAGTGAGATCAAGCTTCTGACCGCCAGGATGCACCCTGCTCTATACACGCTCGGAATCCCAGAAGGCGCACGGAGCCTTCCCGCTACTGCCCCGCCACCCACTCATCCCGTAACCCCTGCCTCTCCTCTGTGCCCCGGCGCTTTCCTCCCAGCACCTCCTGAGCAGGACGCGACCCTCTGCACCCACACTGGACACTGACCATGGTACGGTGGTGTGGCAAGTTCACAAGTAGGAGGTGCTTCCCCTCCAGTCTGTACTGTTTACCTGACTCACTGGTGGCCTCTAAACCTTCTTGGGATGCAAGCTCTCAGAAAGAGAAGGAAATATAGAAGGGACTGGTTCCTAAGTTTCATGTAGCTAGAGTTAGGGGTGCACATGCCCACGTGGATAAGTCTAGCTGCAGACTCGACACGAGTCTACTGTGAGCAGCCAGAGAAATGTGGTCAAGATGCAGACGTCTTCTAACCTGTGGCTTTCTAAACTTGCATCCAGGGAGCCCAAGGGTCTCCCAGAAGCCTCCGTGCACTGACAGAGGCCAGGGGACCGGGAGAGCATCTGCAGGGCGAGGTTCCAGGCTGTCGCGCTGCACTGACACTTCTGCTTCTGCGAGGTGCATGAATGGGTTTATGAGAAATGGTGACCAAAAAAAACTTTCTTAAAAAAATAGTTTTACAATATGGAGGATGCTCAGATGAATGGGAATGAACCTACCATATGACCCAGCAATACCACTGCTGGGTATCTACCCAAAAGAATGGAAACCAAACTACCAGACCGATCCATGTGTATCTATGTTTATAGCTGCACAATTCACAATAGCCAAACTATGGAAGCAGCCAAGATGTCCATCAACAGATGAATGGATTACAAAACTACGGGATATGTACACAATGGAATTTTACTCAGCCATAAAGAAGAACAAAATCATGTCATTTGCAGGGAAATGGATGGAACTGGAAAACATTATGCTAAGTGAGATTAGTCAGTCACCAAAAGTGAAAAGTTGGATGCTCTCCCTAATATGCGGAAACTAGGGAGAAAGTGGGTCATAAGAGGGACTCCAGATGAAGAAGGAGAAACCTTAGGTGAGCAAAGAAGGTGACTTAACTGAAGGTGATGGCGGGTGGGGGGGACACCCTAATGCACATGATGTACTTTCACAAACATCAAAGTCAATCACTAAACTGAACCTGAGAAAGAGAGAAGGCAAGGGAGTGGGGCAGGAATTGGGGAAGGGTTAAATGAGAGATGCGTGCATGTGTGCCTCTACCAGCTTGTACCTAACAAAGATGTATGATTACGATGCGTCAATAACAAAACATCATTTGGAATTCTTTGTTTTGAGCCCGCTTGAGAACACTGCCTGATGAGACACCCTAACAGGAAACGCCAAGGCCACTCAGAAGATGAGCCCCCACTGTCACCTGAGATGAAGGACCAGAATGGAGAAACAGATCCACCTGGCCGGCAGGGCGGCGAGTGCAGGACACTGGGGCTCCGCCTTTCCCCCATTTTCTTCCTCTCCCTAGATTCAGGTCTTCTAACCCCCAAAGAGCAGGGAACTGACCGTTCACTGAAGACTCATTCTCTCAAGCACGGCTGAACTGCTGGCCAGCTCTGAGCCCGGGACAGGGAGGCCTAGGGCTCAGAGCTCAAGATAAAACTAATGGTGATCACGGCCGGCCAAGGAAGGAACTCGCCTGCTGAAGACGTATCCCCCCATCAATCAAAGGCCAGATGTGCGGCACTTCGGTTAGAATAAAGAAAAGTTCTTATGACATGTTCATTTGTTTTACACATATTTGTTGTCTTTATGTTATGATAAAACCAGTAAGCTATGGCTCTAGGAAACCCAGAAGTACATCAGAAACAAACCCAGTCCCCAAGACGCTTTATGTCTAGCAGGAAGACAATACGCTCAGCAGATACTACTATGCTTTCCGTGGTAAGTGTTCTTATTTAAATCGTTCCCCAAATCCTAAGTCTCCCGTGTTGCCTTCCTGGCACCATAAAATGAAAGAAAAGCTAACTTTCCACAAAGCTCCAGTGTGGAGTTCGAATGGCTTTCCTTCCTAAAACCAATCTAAATTATCCCTCTC
>PVLC010034324.1:0-16745 GCA_004027655.1 Graphiurus murinus
GAGAGACCTGAGCCAGGAGTCTTGGTCTCTCTCACCATGTGTAACCTGCCCACCCTGGGAATGCCACAGGGAGTTTTCCTCCAGCGAGAAGGACCTGACCAGACACAGTCACCTGGGCTGGACTTTCCAACCTTCAGAACTATGCACCATATAAATCTCTTTTCCCTATAAATTACGCGGTCTGTGGTATTCTGTTATAGCATCAGGAAGCCAACTAAGACGTCCCTGTGTGTGCTGGACATAACCCAGGAGCCTAGGGCATTTGCTCTCCAGAGACTCCTAGGAAGCCCAAAGGCAGATTCGGGTGTAGGAGGAGTGATTTCTCTAGAGGTATGTGTGTGAGGACAGGGTGTGTGTGTATGTGTGTGTGTGTGTGTGTGTGTGTGTGTGTGTGTGTGTGTGTAGAGATAGGGTTGGGAGCAGGTGCTTGCACTAGGTGGGAGTTAGACTGGACAACCTCTTCTGATTCTACCTGAGAAGAAAGTGAGTTGCTCTTAACCAACCCCACAGAAGTTGTGGCGCCATGAATCAATATGAAAAACATGTTTAGGAAGCATGTGGAAGCTGAGGGGCTCAGGACGCTACATCCTCACAGGGAACACATGGCTCTTAGCAGATCTTAACTCATCATGGATTGTGTGGTGTGGGAAGGTCAAAATAGAATATATAGGTGCTCGTTTCCTCCGGCTTTCCTCAAGTGTTCAAGTCTCATGTGTATGTGTAAGATGTGTTTTGCTTTTGAATGGTAATGAACTGCGGGAGCAAGGGTTGAATTCAACCTCTGAAACGTTCACTCTGAGGTCCTTACTTTATTCAGCTTCCCATTAATAAGAATCAAGTGCTTTAAGCTCTTCTCTCTTGGACGTTGAGGGAGGCATGAGTTAATACGGTGATGCTGTTGGCTCCTTGTGATTCTCTGCACAGGCTGAAGCATGCTTTGGGTGTCAGCAAGTTGAGGCTCAAGCACATCCATCTTGGCTGCAAGTTCTGACATCCCCGCCCGCACCCCATCGATGTATCAATACTGCTGCTTTTCATTAAGATTCCCTGGAAGAAGGTGGAGAACGGCAGCAGTGTCTTTTCATTTCCTTCATTTCTAAAATCAGTGTTGCCCAGTGGAAATAGGCTGAAATAAAAATTTAAATTTTATGATACAAAGACAGATGAAATTGATTTGAAGAGCACATTTTATTTCACCAAGCATTTCTGTAATAGTATGATTCCAACATCTAACCAATTTAAAATTACTAGAAAGCTTTTTTACACTTTTTCATTCTGAGGCTCTGCAAGCTGGTATGTTCTTGAAGATTTTGACACAATTCAGACCAGCTGCATTTCGAGCATTCAGTAGCCACACGTGTTTAGTGGCTACCATATTGGATTCTGCAGCCAGAGATGAAGAATTGCAAATTGGCTCCTACTGGCCAAAGCTACTTAGGAGGTAGTGGGCAAGGAGACATAGGGGATACAAACACCTGAGGTACATAGCAGGGCAGGGTAAGGACTGGCCGAACACCTAAGACCAGAGGGAGAGCCTTAAAGCAGTCCTATGGCTTTGCAGCAGGTTTATCATCTGCTTATGCTTTAAAACTCAATTTAGAAATAATGAGCGCATTAAATTGACACTCCCTATGATGAAAGGATCCATTGACCTGAGAAGCCACCTTAACTGCAAATGTAGATAAGCAAGAGCTGCCCACCTGCTTCTTTCCTGTGGCACTCCTTTGGTCCGTTCTCCTTCATTTCAGTCTTGAGACATTGGGCTCTCCTGGTTCTGGTCTGAATCTATAGCTTGTTCTTGGTCAATAAGCACTTCTCCTTCTGGTCATCATTTCTATCTGTTTCCCAACTTGGAGGGGGGTCTCTTGGATACAGGACAAACTCAGATTCGTGATAGGAGGGACAGGCTGGCACAGAGAGAAGGATTTTATTCTGCTTTTGAACTACAATACATTTTTATGATTTTTATCATGAAATGATGCATTGGCAGGAAAGAGTTAATTTATCCCAGCCCCAGCAAGGGGAAGCAACTGAAGCTTCTAGAAACAGTCACCTTTGGGGATTTTCTGCATACTAGGGGCTCTCTTGAATGCTTTGCATGCATTTATTAACTCACTAAAGCCTCACAATCAAGCTCTGTGTTAGAAATGACCATTTTCTTCAAGTTGCAGATAAGGACACGGATGTTAAATAACTTGGCCAAGTTGGCAGGCTGATGGTGGCGGGGCTGTGTCTGCAGCTCAGGAAGTGTGACTTTAGAGCCCAGGTTCTCAATTACTAATGTGTGCCTCCATGTGACCTGTGCTGGCACCAGGGATTCCCTGGGGCCCTGGGATTCCCCAGGGTCTTAACCCCAATATCCTGGGCTCCGACACCCAGAGAGCTGGTGGTCCCAGCGGGTAGGGACTCTGCTCTGATGAGGTTGTGAGCATCATGCTGTTGCAGGGCACTTATTGCTAATTGCCATTTAATCACAAGATGAATATGGTTCTTTTCTCTCTCTACCCAGTGCCAGCTAGATGGTAATTACTTCTGATCTAAGTGCTGAAGATGCAGCTTTGCATGGGGCTGGAGCTCGATGCTGACTCTCCTTGGAGGCACCACATTCCTGGTAGGACTTGTTTACCCACGTGGCTAATGAAAAACATCCCTTTGATCTCAGATACCCACTCTGGGTTTTCCATTTCCCTTGCATGATGATCTCCTCCCCCCACCCCAGAAATTTGATTTTGAAACTTACAGAATTTGGACTTCATATTTGGGGCATTAACTCAAATTTTTGTAGAGGTGACATGACATTTAAGTCAACAAGCAAAATAGAAGACTTTGCATTTTCTAAATTGAAAAGCACGTTACATTAGACAGTCTGTTTCTGCCAAGTCAGACAGCTCTTGTAAGGAGTGGAAGAATGATTACTTTTTGTTTTCTAGTGTTTATAATTTGTAAAACATAAAAAGTCATAGGGAATTTGTCTAAACATGAGAAAGCAGTCTTTTGACTTATCCTTCTGTAAGGATTTTCTCCAGGGGACTTTCAAGTGGATCTATGTGGGTTTTTTTTTTTTTGCCTGCCTTTTTAGAAAGAGCAATAAAAATGGGCAGGCAGCCGGGCATGGTGGTGCACGCTTGTAATCCAAGTACTTGGGAGGCTGAGACCGGAGGATCTGGGTTCGCAGCCAGCCTCAGCTACCTAGTGAGGCACTCCGCAACTTAGTGAGACTCAGTTTCAAAATAAAGAATACAAAATAGGGCTGGGGGTATAGCTTGGAGGTAGAATGCCCCTGAGTTCAATCCCCAGTACCGCCAAAATAAAAAAAAAATAATAAAAAAAAAGGGCAGGCTACATAACTTGTCTAAAGTAGCTCAGTGGATGTATATAGTCCTTGTTTTCCGGTCTCCAGTGAAAGGGTCTGGGTGACACCAGCAGTTGGTAAGCCTTCAGCCTCCCAAAGTCCTAACCAACTTGACCCAGACTGGGAATAAGTGTGCAGCTGCAAAATAGGTTGGAACAGGTGGCAAAATAGTCAAGTGTTTGGAAGCAAGAAGTCTGTATCCCTTATGTAGGCTCTGCTCGGGTAATAGAGCCTGATGAAGATTTGCCCTGGGGTGGAAGCCAAATTTCAATTGGTCACTGAGGTCCTGATTTATGATTTTTATGTGAGGACTTCTTCCAGGTAGTTAACCAAATGCCATAACAAATACAAACTCCAAATATCAGTCTCTTTACACAGGAAGACAGTGATTCTCAAACTTCATAGCCTGTGAATCACCTTGTTATAGCACAAAGTACCTGGCCTGTTCCTGACTTTCTGATTAAGTTTGGGAAAGGGCCTGAAGATTGGCATTTTTTTTTTTGCCATACTGAGGATTGAAGAGGATTGAACTCAGGGGCATTCTATCTCTGAGCTATACCCCCTAGCCCTATTTTTTAAATTTATTATTATTTTTTATTTATTAATTGGTGCATTGTAATCATACATCTTTGTTAGGTACAAGCTGATAAAGACATATATGCACATATTTCTCATTTAACCTCTTACCCACTCCCTCTCCCTCACTCCTTCTCAAGTTCAGTTTAGTGATTGACTTTGATATATTTGTGAAAGTACATCATGTGCATTGGGGTGTCTCTCCCCCCCTCCCGTTCATCCTCTTCAGTTAAATCAACTTCTTTGCTTACCTAGGGTCTCTCCTTTTTCATCTGGAGTCACTCTTATGCCCCATCTTCTCCCTAGCATCTGCATATTAGGGAGAACATATGTTTTTTTACTCTTTGTGACTGGCTAATCTCACTTAACATAATGTTTTCCAGTTGCATCCATATCCCTGCAAAGAACATGATTTTGTTCTTCTTTATGGCTGAGTAAAATTCCATTGTGTACATATCCCATAGTTTTGTAATCTATTCATCTGTTGATGGACATCTTGGCTGTTTCCATAGTTTGGCAATTGTAAACTGTGCAGCTATAAACATAGATACACATGCATTGGTCTGATAGTTTGGTTTCCGTTCTTTGGGGTAGATACCCAGAAGAGGTATTGCTGGATCATATGTTAGGTTCATTCCCATTCATCTGAGGATACTCCATACTGTTTTCCAAAATGGTTGCACTAATTTGCAATCCCACTAACAATGTATTAGGGTTCCCACTTCTCCACACCCTCACCAGCATTTGTTGTTGTTCATGTTTTTTATGATTGCCATTCTGATTGGAGTTAGGTGAAATCTCAAGGTAGTTTTGATTTGCATCTCTCTGATTGCTAATGATGTAGAACATTTCCTCATATATTTATTGGCCATTTGTGTTTCTTCTTTTGTGAAGTGTCTATTTAGATCCTTTGCCCATTTTTTATTGCATTATTTGTTTTCTTAGCTGTGAGTTTCTTGAGTTCTCTGTATATCCTAGATATTAGACCTCTATCAGAAGAGTAGCTGGCAAAAATTTTCTCCCACTCTGTGGGCTCTCTGTTGAGGTTCTTGATAGTTTCCTCAGCTGCACAGAAGCTCTTCAGTTTATTGCAATCCCAGGTATTGATCTTCCATTGAGTTGCTTGTGCTTTTGGGGTCTTCTTGAGAAAGTTTTTACCTGTGACTATGTGTTGAAGTGTTGGTCCTATGCCCTCTTCAAGTTGCTGCAAGGTCTCTGGCCTGACTTCCAGGTCTTTGATCCACCTTGAGTTGACTCTTGTGCAGGGTGAGAAAGTGGGGTTTATTTCCATTTTCCTGCATATGGTTAACCAGTTTTGCCAACACCATTTGTTAAAGAGGCTATCTTTTTTCCAGTGTATGTTTTTGGCTCCTTTGTCAAAAATCAGTTGACTGTAAGCACGTGGGTCTGTTTCTGAATCTTCTATTCTGCTCTGTTGGTCTATGTATCTGTTTTTGTGCCAATACCATGCTATTTTTTATTACTGTGGCTTTGTAGTAGAGTTTGAAGTCAGGTATTTTGATACTTCCTGCATGGTTCTTGTTGCTAAGAACTACTTTGGCTATTCTGGGTTTTTTGTTGTTCCAAATGAATTTAAGGACTAATTTTTATATGTCTGTGAGGAGTGATCTTGGTAATTTCATGGGTATTGCATTGAATCTGTAGATCACTTTTGGGAGGATGGCCATTTTGATGATATTTATTCTGTCTATCCAAGAGAATGTAAGATCTTTCCATCTTCTAAGGTCTTCACCGATTTCTTTTTTCAACTTTTTATAGTTTTCCTTATAGAGGTCTTTTACCTCTTTGGTTAGGTTTGTCCCTAAGTATTTTATTTTTGGGGGTGCTATTGTGAGTGGAATTGTTTTCTGAATTTCTTTCTCAGTGGATTTATGGTTGGCATACAGGAAAGCTTCTGATTTTTTAAGATTGATTTTGTATCCATACACTTTGCTGAATTTGTTGATCAGTTCTATAAGTTTTTTTGGTTGAGTTTGTTGGGTCTTCTAAGTATAGTATCATGTCATCTGCAAAGAGGGATAGTTTTAGTTCTTCTTTCCCTATTTTTACCCCTTTGATTTCCTTCTCTTGCCTTATTGCTCTGGCTAGAGTCTCAAGTACTATATTAAATGGAAGAGGTGATAATGGACATCCTTGTCTTATTCCTGTTTTTCTCCATTTAATATGATGTTGGCTGTGGGCCTATTGTATATTGCCTCTATGATGTTGAGGTATGTTCCTTCTATTCTGATTCTCTGCAGTGCTTTTAGCATGAATGGGTGTTGGATTTTGTTAAATGCTTTTTCAGCATCAGTTGAGATGATCATGTGATTTTTGCCTTTGAGTCTGTTTATGTGATGAATTATGTGGATTGTTTTTCATATGTTGAACCAGCCTTGTATCCCTGGGATGAACCTGACTTGGTCATGGTGTATAATTTTCTTGATATGGTTTTGAATGAGTATTGCTAGTATTTTGTTTAGCAGTTTTGCATCTAAGTTCATCAATGATCTAGGCGTATAGTTTTCTTTTCTTGAGCTGTCTTTATTTGGCTTTGGTTTTAATGCGATGTTTCCTTCATAGAATGTTTTTGGGAGGGTCCTATTTCTTTCTTTTTCACGAAATAATTTGAGGAGTATTGGGATTAGCTCTTCTATAAATGTTTTATAAAAGTCACTTGGAAAACCATCTGGTCCTGGGCTTTTGTTTGATGGTAAACTCTTTATTGCTGTTTCTATTTCTTTGATTGTTATTGGTCAATTTAAGTTTTGTATATCTTCTTGACTCAATTTAGGAAGGTTATTTGTATCTAGAAAATTGTCAATTTCTTCTAGATTTTCCATTTTGTTGGAGTATAGTTTTTCAAAATAGTGTCTGATGATCATCCTTATTTCCACATTGTCGGTGGTAATATCCCCTTTTTCATCTCTTATTTTGGTAATTTGGGTTGATTCTCTCTTTCTTTTGGTTAGGTTGGCCAATGGTTTATCTATGTTGTTTATTTTTTCTAGAAACCAGCTTTTGGATTTGTTGATCTTCTGTATTGTTTTTTGTTCTCTATTTCATTAATTTCTGCTCTGATTTTCATAATTTCCTGTCTTCTACTAGCTTTGGGGTTAGACTATTCTTGTTTTTCAAGTGCTTTGAGCTGTGTCATTAGGTTATTCATTTGGTGATTTTCTGTTCTTCTTATGTGGGCACTCAGTGCTATAAATTTTCCTCTTAGTACTGCCTTCAAAGTGTCCCAAAGGTTTCGATATGTTGTGTCACTGTTTTCATTGGTTTCTAGGAATTTTTTTGATTTCTCCCCTTCTTCTATGACCCAATCCTCATTCAGCAGTGTGGTGTTCAGTCTCCATGTGTTTACATGGTTACTGTGGATCTTTTTTTTTTGTGGTACTGGGGATTGAACTCAGGGGCATTCTACCTCTGAGCTATACCCCCAGCCCTACTTCTTTTATTCTTTATTTTGAAACCGAGTCTTACTAAGTTGTGGAGTGCCTCACTAGGTAGCTGAGGCTGGCCGCAAACCTGGATCCTCCGGTCTCAGCCTCCCGATTGTTGGGATTACAAGCGTGTGCCACCATGCCCGGCTACTCTGGGTCTTCTTAGAGTTGAATTCTAATTTCACTGTATTGTGGTCTGAAAAGATGCAGGGAATTATGTTACTTTTTTTTTTTAAATTTGCCAGTGCTCTCTTTGTGGCCCAGAATGTGGTCTAATTTGGAGAAAGTTCCATGTGCAGCTGAGAAAAATGTGACTTCAGCTGTAGTTGGGTGAAAGAGTCTATATGTATCTAATAGGTCCATTTGGTTTATGGTATTCTTAAGGTCTGCGGCATCTTTACTGACCTTTCATTTATAAGATTGGTCTAGTGGTGTGAGAGGAGTATTGAAGTCTTCCAATATTAGTGTATTGGGATCTATGTGTGTCTTTATATCATGCAGAGTTTGTTTTATAAAAGTGGCTGCACCTGTGTTTGGTGCTTAGATGTTGATAATTGTTATTTCCTCTTGCTGGATTGTTCCTTTTACTAGTAAAAAATGACCTACTTTATCTTTCTGATGAGCTTAGGCTTGAAGTCTAATTTATCTGATGTCATGGTTGCTACTCCTACTTGTCTTCATGTTCTGTTAGCATGTATTACCTTTTTCTAGCCCTTCACCTTTAGTTTGTGGGAATCTTTGTATGTAAGGTGCGTTTCTTGTAGGCAGCATATAGGTGGATTCTGGGATTTAATCCATTTTGCCACATTGTGCCTTTTTACTGGGGAGTTGAGACCATTTATATTCAGTGTGATTATTGAGAGATGACTTAATTCCTAACATTTTGAGTTTTGACTTCTGTTTTCAGTGGTGTGTATTATTCTTTGCTTAGTTGTTTGCTTTCTGGAAATTATTGTTTCTCTTGTTCTGAAGTTTACTTGTGAGTTCTTCTTTGTAGTTGATCTCTTTGAGTATTTTCTCTAGTGCTGGTTTGGAAGACATAAATTCTTTCAGTTTCTGTTTGCCATTGAAGGTTTTTATATCCCCATCAATTTTGAGAGAGAGTTTTTCTGGGTAGGAGAATCTTGACTGCAAGTTATTTTCTTTCAGAATTTGGAATATGTTACTCCAGCCCCTCCTGGCTTTCGTGACTTGATTTGGGAGGTCTAGAGTGATTCTGATTCGTTTGCCTCTAAATGTCATTTGGCCTTTCACTTTTGTTGCCTTTAGAATTCTCTCCTTATCCTGTACATTAGTCAACTAGATTACCATGTGTCGTGGTGAACCTCTTCTTTGATCTTGTCTCAAGGGAGTTCTATATGTTTCCTGTACCTGTGTGTCAACTTCTCTTTCTATGTTTGGAAAATTCTCTGATATTACTTCTTTATAAAGATTGTTTATTCCATCAGTTTCAACTTCTAATCCCTCTTCTATGCCTATTATTCTTAGGTTAGCTCTTTTAAAATTGGCACAGATCTCATCCATGTCCAATTCATACTGTCGAATTTTTTTTTTCTAAATTGTGTACTATGGATTCATTTTTGGAATGGTCATCTTCTAAGAGTGATATTCTATTTTCCGTGTGGTCTACTCTACTGTTTATCATTTGTATTGATGCCTTCACTTCAATTATTGCATCTTTTACATCCTTCACTTCCCTCAAGGCTTCTCTTTGATTCCTGTTCAGGGTGTCAGATTCTTTGTTTACTTGTCCCTTTATTTCTTTCCAGCTCTCTCTGCATTCTTTCTGGAAGTTTTGTATTGATTCTACCATTAAAGATCTGAATTGGTCTTCTGGTAATCTCTGCCATTCAGTGTTGTTGAGTTCTGCTATTGTGGGGTTGTGGTGGCTCATTGATTCTTTGCTGTTTGTCCTTCCCATGGTTTCCCTGTTCTTAAATTTATATCTTTGCTGCTCTTGCAAGCTTTCTCATCCAATCTCTGCAGTGGGGGTTTTAGAGGTGTCCGCTGGTATATCCAGGGGCAGGTTGTGTTCAGTGGTAAAGGTTGGGTGAGAAGTCACAGTGATGAAACCCAGAATAGGGTAAAGTAGAGGGTATGGTCCAGTGGAATAAGATGTTGAGTGTGTTCAGGTGATATATGGTAAAGACTAGAGTAGTGGATATGTCAGGGGATTCTGGTAGTCAATGTAGAGTTTTAGGTGTGGTGGTATGAGATGACCTTGATATGAGACATGGAAAAAAGGAAAATGAAAAGTGATAAGAAAAAGCATTGAGGAGACGAATATAGGTGGGAGAGAGGGAGGGAAGCTTGTAAAAGGGATAAGGAGGAGAGTCAGCAAACTGAGCAAAAAATAACAAAGCAACCAATCATCCAAACAAATATAAATAAATCAAAGCAATACAAAGTGAAAACAGAGTAAAAAGAAATAAAATATAACACATACATAAAAAGAAAAAAAAAAAAACCAAACCCAAAAAGCAACAAGAAACAAAAACAAAAACCCTGCTAGTTTGTAAGTACAAAGCTTAAATTTTCAAGTGTGGCTCTGGTATTCTTATTTGCTCTGTCAGTGCAGGCAGGGGGTTCCACTGATGCCTCTACCAATGCAAGCTTGTTTCTCTGAGCTCTCCACAGGGCCTGTCTTCATCTCTCTCTCTCTGCCTTGGCTGGTGGCGGGAGTATAATCTAAATGCTAGGTGCCTGGAAGTTCTCTATTCCCTTTGTGTACTGGGTCCCTCCCACAGTTCTACTCCTATCCAATCACTAGGAGGGTGGGTGACTGAGTCTGTCTTTTGTATAGGGACCCCTGCACCTTAGAGGTGCAATCCAACTTACAGATCCCTGCTGCTCTGGCTCTGGAGGGAGGGGTAAGCTGAGTTTCTTTACCACAGGCTTAAGATGTTTGTCCCAGGTGTTCTTGATCACTGTTGATCCTGCGGGAATATGCCTCCTGATTAGGGTGTGGAGTTCTGAAGTCGCTTACTCCACCTCTGGTCGCTGGGGGCGCAGGAGGTCATTGGGGATCTTGGTGCTAATAGACCCTGCTCTGGGCAGCAGACAAGATGGCGGCTGGTAAGATAGCGGCCGCCAGTTCGCGGAGCGCACCACTGCCATGTGTCCACGAGCTGGCTCCTTTGTTCTCCCTGGGTTCTGTTTAGTTGCTTTATTCAGTTTTTTTTTTTTTTTTTTCTGCTTCACTTTGAGGCAGTTTTGATTCAAGCTCTGCGGTGCAGTTGATCGCTGTTCTGGTTCTGGAGCAGGAGGTGAGGTGAGCTGGGGTCTCCCTCGGGGGCTTACGCTGGTTATCTCACACATTCCGGTCACTGTGGAAGGTGCCGGGACCACCGCCTGGTTAGGATGCGAAGTTCTGGAGTCACTTAATCCATGCCTGGTCGCTGGGTCCACAGCGGTGTTAGTAGACCCTCGGGTTGGGCTGTGGCTTAATGGCTGCCTCTGCAGCTTGGGGCTGCTGCCGTGTAGACAGGCTCCTTTGCTCACCCTGGTCACATTTCTGGGGTTTCTTTAGTTGTAGTTCAATTTTCGTTGCTTTGTTTGCTTTTTTTTTCTTCCATCAAGAAGCTGCTTTTTTGACAGATTTGGTTCGAGCTCACAGCGCCTGAGGAGAGGTGTTTCACTCAGATGCCATCTTGGGTGGTTCCCCCCAGCCCTATTTTTTATTCTTTATTTTGAAACAAGGTCTCACTAAGTTGCGGAGTGCCTCATAGGTAGCTCTGAGTCCCTAAGATCTCTTCTGCACGCAGGCACCCGGAGAAGAGAGGGCCAGGAGGATTGCGCTGGGTGCGGGGCCAGGCTAGGAGTGGCAGCTCTTGTTTTTGCTTATACACCAGTGACTGGAACTCAGATCATGGCTCTTCCTGAGAGGAAGTTGGGAGCCAGTACTGGCTGGATGCTCAGGAGGAAAAGAAACTGAGTTTGGCCAAAAGAAAGCCATTTTAGACACACTCAAATTCCTGAATATCTTTCCCCCTAGACCTTTCTCCTATACTTAAGACACAGTGGAACTATTTCTTTGTCATTGATTTGTGTGTGTGTGTGTGTGTGTGTGTGTTTACTGAAGATTGAGTCCCATTCTACTTCTGAGCTGTATCCCCAGCCCCATCTTATTTTTTATTTTTATTCACTAACTTGCTGAGGGCCTCTCTAAGCTGTTGAGACTGACCTTGAACCTGCGATCCTCCTATCTCAGCCTCCCAAATACTGGGATTACAGGTGTGCACCACCTTGCTTGGCCTCCGTCATTGATTTCTGAAAGTTGAATGATGTTTCTTACTCTGCCTGGATGTACTCTTGAGTCCCAACTATTAGAGCTGGGCTCAGCACGCCATCTATGTTCCTTCCTTGAATGACACCACAAATAGGTTACTGTCATGCAGGCGTCTACATTTATGCCAAGATTCAATGTCGTGTTTCTCAGCTCCAAATCCACCCGTCTCTGTCTTGCTTTGTGGACCCTGTAACACACCGCTCCATTGCCAGTTGACTGAGTGTTAATTCCATCACTAGAGAGGGCTATAGGGCCAGCGCCCTGTGACCCTGGCAGGAAGACACTTTTCCTGGTGTTCTAGTTCTCAGTTATCCTTGTTCAATGCAGTGGTCAGTGGGCCAGGCAGCTGAGCCACAGGTGTGCTCTTCAACCTCCTCTGCTCACTACTGGTCACTTTCTGCTCCTCCTCCCATGCAACAGACTCATTCCATGCCCCACGCCTGGTCTTTGCCTTCCAGAAAGTTCCTTCATGACCTGACCAGGATAAGTTCCTGGGGCAACCAAATTCTCTCCACAGATACCTCTGGAACCACAGAAGCTTTCTTTTCTAGTCCTTGGTACCTCTATGTTTTCACTCTTCCTTAGTTTAGCATAGCTGTTCTTTCGTAATTTTGAGGTCCATTTTGGTTTAACCATTTTTAATAGTTAATAATTCTAGCATGTGTGCAGATGGCGTATCACCGTGCTTGGGAGACTAAATAGGAGGATCACAGGTTTGAGGCCAGCCTCAGCCACTTAGTGAGACTCTCCAAAACATAGCAAGGCCCTGTTTCAAAATAAAAAGTAAAATAGGGGTGTGGGTGTAGCTCAGAGGTAGAATGTCCCTGGGTTCATTCCTTAGTACCACAATGATAATAGTAATCATCACCATCACCATCATCATCATCCTAATTCTTTGTCTTCCATTTTCTTTTTTTTGGCGGTACTGGGGATTGAACTCAGGGGCATTCTACCTCCGAGCTATACCCCCAGCCCTATTTTTTATTCTTTATTTTGAAACCGGGCTTCACTAAGTTGCGGAGTGCCTCACTAGGTAGCTGAGGCTGGCCACGCGAACACAGATCCTCTGGTCTCAGCCCCCCGAATGCTGGGATTACAAGCGTGCGCCACCACACCCGGCCTTTGTCTTCCATTTTCCTTGTTAAAGTAACTGAAGTGATTTCTATCTCCAGAAGGGATCCTAAGAAATATGCCACTTTTCTGGTGACTTTTATTATAGAAAGGCAAAATCAAATGTTTATTTTATCAAATTAAAAAGCAGGACTGCCAAATGATACATCCTCAAAGCTCGTCTCTTTATTTTTAACTCCTCTGACATTGATTTTTGACTCTGGGAATGGTTAGTGCTATTATCGAGACCCTGCAGGAATCGCGGGAGACAGCCTTCAAGCCTCTGACTTCTAGGGCCCCAACAACAGCGCCCCTCTTGGGCGAGGCCCTGGGTAGGATGCTCTGGTTAGCTGGGGGCACAAGAAGGAAGGAGGAAACATCGTCTCCAGCCATGTTGCATCCTCAGCTCTTCCTCAGCTGTGGGCTGCAGCCTCTGGCCCGGGGTGAAACCATAAACTCAGCTGTGTGTAACCACGAGGTCTTGGTTGGGCGCTGCTGCTTCAGCATCGGGGAATCGATACAACCTAAAACAACATTCCCATGTAAAAGTTGAATAAACAACACCCCATCTAATTTTAGGCCACAGAAAATGGAAGATCAGCATGGAGTCATGATAATCACACTCACAATAATTCTAGTTAGCACTAGTTGCTGGCTGCATCTATTTTTTCATGGAGAATGGACCCATGCCAAAGACCAGGGAGCCAATGGGAGCCAATTTGGCCTGGTTTCTTTTAAGCAAACCTTGGCTTCCCAGAAGGGCTGTAACAAAGGTTGGGCCACCGAGGCAGGCGCAGCCTCCGGCAAAGGAAAATTTAACTTAGAGACCTCCCAGGAAGTTTCTTAGTAGGAAGTCTTTCTTTGCCACTGTACCTGAAGTTTCACTGTAAGTGGTTCACGCAAGGCTATCCACAGATTCTCCTCTATCTCTGACTTTTTAACATTGAGGTGAGATTTGCAGAGTGTAAAATGAAACCATAGCTGTGTGCGGTGGTATGCACCTGTAATCCCAGTACTCGGAAGGCTGAGACAGGAGGATCGCAGGTTTGAGGTCAGCCTCAGCAACTTAGCAAGACCCTCAGCAATTTATAGAAACCCTGTTTCAAAATAAAATAGGGCTGGCATGTAGCTCAGAGGTAGAATGCCACTGGGTTCAATCCCTAATACCAATAAATAAATAAACAAACAAACAAACAAACAAATAAATATTAAAATATAACAACATAAAACCATTTAATTTATTTTTTTATTTTTTTACTGGTGTATTGTAATCATACATCTTTGTGAGGTACAAGCTGGTAGAGGAGTACATATACACGTCTCTCATTTATCCCTGCCCCAATTCCTGCCCCACTCCCTTGCCCTCCCTCCTTCTCAAGTTCAGTTTAGTGATTGACTTTGATATGTTTGTGAAAGTACATCATGTGCATTAGGGTGTCCCCCCCATCACCTTCAGTTAGGTCACCTTCTTTGCTCATCTAAGGTTTCTCCTTCTTCATCTGGAGTCCCTCTTATGTCCCACTTTCTCCCTAGCTTCCGCATTTAAGAGAGAGCACCCAAGTTTTTACTTTTTGTGACTGACTGATGTCACTTAACATCATGTTTCCAGTTCCATCCATTTCCCTGCAAATAGCATGAACAAATCAGTGGCATTTTGTACATCCACAATGTCGTGCAAACGTCACCACTCTCTAGATCCAAAATATATTCATCTCATCACAAGGAAGCTCTCCCTGCTGAGCAGTTAGGCCCCATTTCCCCCTCCACCGGCCCCTGCCGGTCAGCGATCTCTGAGCTTCCCACCTCTGGGGATCAGATGGGATCAACCAATTCTGGGCATTTCATGTGAGCGGAATCTTACAACATATGGCCTTTTGTGTCCTCTTGCTTAGTGTAATGTGTTTTTGAAGTCCATCCATGTATTAGTATTTACTTTTCATGGCTAAGTCCCCATGGCTGTTACCATAGGGATGGATAAACAAATCATGGTACATGCATACCAACTCCTGTGTGTGTGTGGGGGGGGGCGGTAATGGGGACTGAGCCTAGGGGCATTCTACCTCTGAACTACGCCCATAGCCCTTTTTTTAGATTTTAAAGCAGGGTCTCACTAAATTACTGATGGACTGGCCTTGAACCTGCAATCCTCCTGTCTCAGCCTCCCACAAATACTGGGATTACAGGCGTGCGCCACCACACCCGGCTTACCAACTCCCTTTTAAAAGATTTTTAAATGGTCGCCTCAACTGGGAAAGATTACACGTAAAATCACCTCTATAGCTGTCTGATACAATTACTTTGGACTAAAAGGACCAGGGAAAATTGCAGGGTATAGAGGCCCCTCAAGCTGAATCCACATGGGGGGGGGGTATGTGTGGGAAAGTCCCCCACCGATTGGTGTAGAACTGACCCTGCTTTGAGTTCTAGGAAATTATTTCTATGCAGACTCTGTGTCTCAACAGGACATTTCATAGATAAGCACAGGATCAAGACATGTGTACCTCTTATTCTCAAACCGTGCCCAAGGGGATCTGAGAAAGATCCCGACACTGCGTATCTCTGGAGCAGGTTGGCTGGGTGAGTCCTGGGGTTGCAGAGGGCAGAGCTCGTCGGTCCCCAGAGAGCCTCTGCTGAAGCTGCTGCTGGGTGGCTGCCTGTGGTCCCACTGGGTCTCAGAAGCCTGGTCCCTACGGAGCTGAGTTCTCCCTCCTAAAGTGTAACAAGGACGCCCCTTTGGAAGGAAGTGGCCGCAGAGCTGCAGGAGAGAGATTCCGTTCTTCATCTTTGCCAGGCAGTTAATCTGCTGGCAATTACAGCGTCTTTACCACACGCTTAGAATCCCATTCGTTGACACTCCAGGGAGAGGGATGCCCCTTTATGCCTCTTTTATTTAAATTATTGATGCTCTAAGCCACGAAACATTCATTTCCTGCTTTCTCAACAGTGGTAATTGGCTAATTCCAGGCAGGTGTGGGCTGGACAAAGGCCCTTCGTTGGAAGGAGGGGTGGTGGCCCCGGGGACCAGGCTGTTAATTTCGCCCACCGAAGATGATCAATCACACAATACTCCAGTCTCTGCTTTGGGGGCACACAGGTGGTTCCCTCAGCACAGCTGTGTCCTCTAGAAGCCCGTGCCAAACCAGGGCATGGATTTCAGAAGTAAGTGCTAAAATACACACAGATCTTTAATTTTATCTGTCTTGCCCTTGGTACTCCCTGGAGGAGTCCAGCCAGGAGTAAAATCTTGCACCAAACTCTAAATATAAGTGACCGGCTCTCAGGAAGATCAGGTAGACACATCTACGAAGGGAGGGCAGGCAAGTTCATGTCTACAAGGCAAGATGTGCAGCCACAAACATTGAAAAAGCAAAAATTATAAACGATCACACTGTGGATTCGATTAGAGATGTCACTTTGAGGGAGAGCATGGCGTGAGTTTAGCAAACGTTTTTGGGGGGTGTACTGTGGAGATACTCCCCCGCCCCTGAAACTCAAAGAAGACAAGTAACACGTGGTCTGGAACGTCAAGAAACACGCAAGTCTATCAGGGGATGGGGACTCTTCTTAAGCATCAAAGGGTTGAAGAAACAGGACAAGTGCTGTAACCAAGACAACGGGAAGCAGAGGGGGTGCAGATGAAGAGGACTCGAATGCTTTGGGGCAGGAGGTGAGAGATGATGAGCGTGCGTTTGAATCCAAGCCAGAAGGGTGGTGGTGGGGATTTACCAGGTGGAGCAAAGGGAGAGGGAATTCCAGGGGTGCCCTGGAATTAGGAGACACCAGCGGGCTGCTGGGAGGCATCTGCAGTCTTCTGGGAGACTGATGGGGTAGGTAGACATTTTGGAGATAGAAGTGATGGCTGATGGGAAGCCAGTGGGTTCAGGGAAACAGGAGGGAGACAAGAATAATGGTAACTTTTCCAGTTTAGGAGAACAGGGGGGCACTAAGGCCCTGAATGGGAGTAAGGAAGGTT
>PVLC010034325.1:0-16942 GCA_004027655.1 Graphiurus murinus
CTGCACATTTTTCTGAGCTTTTGAGTACTGTAGTAGGAGATGTAGCATAAATGCATGGACGCCATGAGGGTATGAGCTCATCTCGTACAGATCAGATGGACTGGAAAGAACCTCCCTTCTGCTCTACTGGATTTTATCTCACCACTTTTGAGGTTTGGAGAGAAATGGCCTTCACTGCCATGTGTGTAGGAGTGGTTCACTTAGCCCCTGGCAGAGTTGCTTATGAGGGTGGCTGAAATAATGTGCCTTGAGCTCCCAAATAGATCATTAATCAATAGACTGTCTGGACCTCAGAAAGGGGACTTGGAAGAGGTTCTGATGTGGGAGCTGCCATCCACCTTTCCCCCAGCAGGAGATTGGTTTCTCTCTTTAAAGCTCATGAGACTATGCTGCAAGTATCTGCTAGGACAGAACAACTCATGGGACTAAATGAATTGTTATGTCTCATGTAAACAAAGACTTCTCTCAGTTATTTCCTAGGAAGAGCCCAGAAACAAGCCAGATCCTCTCCTCAGTTTGCAGATCCTTTGCCTTCATAGGGCGAACCCTTGCTGGTCAGACAAAATCTTAGGAAGTATTGTTTTCTGAAAGAGGATTTGGTTTAATGCAGAAGAGACAGCCACACATGGTAAATAGTGTAAATAGGGAGATAACCTCTTTGGATATATAGATTCTTTTTTATATAGAAGTACCTTCTCCATTCACACATACTGTCTTGACACAAAGGATGGGTATTAGAATGGAATCATTTAGAAACTATTGTGTTTCCAAGGGCACCCATTTTTTCTTTTGATTCCTGTTGGTGCCCTGTTATTGTCCTGCCCTGTGAAGCCTGTGTGACTCTGTGGCTCTGTGCTGAGCTAAAGTGTTGGAGTGGAACCAGCTTGGCATTTGCCTGTTTACTGCTTCTCAACACATTACAGCTTCCTGACTTCATATAGTGTTTGAACAGACCAAAACCATGTTTTTGGCTGTCATCCAGAGTTTGGCTTCTGCTTCCCAAATAATGCCATAAAAATGCTCTGTCAAATAAATTCTCAGGCACTGAAAAGCACAAATTCCCTGCTCCATATGATGGTAGATAATGGAGGCAGGCTTCAGCTGACCACTTGGCTTGTTGCCTATGGCTTAGGAAAACCAAACTGTGGAGCATCACTTGGCAGTGCTTCCTAGAAACCAGAGTTAATTCTCTGAGTGTGATAGATGAGCTTTCCATTTAAGGAAATTTGCTCATAGCATTTATCTCCATTGGGGCTGTTAGATTCCATAAAATACTATCTTTACACAGCCTGCTCAGATGCCAATTAGTGTATATTATGTAGTTTTCAAGCCTACGATCATTTTTTGTTGAGTAAACTTACAGTGTTAACACGGTACAGAATCCATCCTTGATTTAAGGTGTGTTAAGAGCAATATTCCCCTTTCCCTAGATATTATAACATCCTTATCACCTAGAGCCCAGCTGGAAAGAAATGGTATATTCAAGTTAGGATAATTTAGGGAGGGTTTATTTAAAAAGGGACAGTTTAAAAGCAAAAGGAGAAGTGTAGTAACCCAGTAAGGCTGTTAGTATCCCTAGACCAGAAGGGAGGAAAGGAAGTGGTCATTGCCAGAACCTAGAATGGAGAGGCACATAGAGAAGGCTGCTTTCAAAGTAAACTTTAGTAAAGAGACATAGGAGGCCAGACCAAAGCTAGTTGGCAGTCCTTCCCTCTCCTCTCCTGTCAGGGGGCTCCGTGTTGGCCTAATCCAGTGAAAAGCCAGAAGACCAAGAGACTTTGGTTTGGCCTCATAGGACAATCTCTGTTTCAGTAAGCTTTTTGTCACTTAAACAACATACCTGACAAGCATGACTGAGGGGAAGAAAGGTGTGCTGGCTTGCAGTTTTTGAGGTTTTAGTTCATAGTTGGCTGGCTTCAAGGCAGAAGAAGCTGGGTGGCAGGGCCTCAGAGCATGGTGGAGGAGGAAAAGCTGCTCTCACCTCCTGGAGGCCAGGAAAAGAGAAAGAGAGAGAGAGAGAGGTCAGTGGCATATATAGTCACCAAGGATACACCCCTAGTGAACCCCTCCTCCAGTCAAGCCCCACCTCTGAACCTGGCTGCACTCCCTAACACAGGAGGTCTGAGTGGACATTTCAAATCCAAACTGTAACAGCCTCCCAGGGTAAGTTAGTAAGTTACTGAAGTTCCTGATTAAAGTTACAAAGCTCAGAAGTGACAGAGCCAAGATGCAATTATAATTCCCTGAGCTTTATTCTATTCTGCTTTAAATTATAAAGTAAGTAAATCACTCACAAACACATTTTTCATTATTTATTAGTAACGAAATGTTTGCTACATACCTGCAGTAGATGGGGGCGTCATGCCTGGATTGAGAATTGGTGCTTTCAACCTTCAACCCCAGAGGGCCCTCTCCAGCCCATGAACTCAGGGTGAAAATCAGGAGCCATCAGTGGTAGGGAAGGCTGGCATTGGTGCAGAATCCTTTCACACAGAGAGCACCTCACTGGTTAGGCGAGGACAAGGGGGTGCAGTGTGGAGCTTTGAGGAGGGGCTGGCAGGCAAGGGATGCTGTGGGTCACCTTGTGCTGCAGGGGTGCCATGGTGTCCCTTGGTACAAGGGCTGTGACAGGGCTCTGCTGGTTTCAGTGCTGACTTGCATGCTCACCAAGCCAGCTCAGGGTTGGGGCCTTTGCACTCTGTATTCCTTAGGCCTGGATTGCTCTTGCCCAGGTTTTTCAAGGCTTACACACTCCTTTGCTCAGCTCACTGCTCAAGAATCTCCTCAGAGGAGTTTGCTTTCTCTTTTCTGAGTTGCTGAGTTTTCTGAGTTTTTTGCTAAGTTGCTGAGGCTGGCCTCAAACCCATGATCTTCCTTTCTCAGCCTTCCAAGTACTGCGATTACAGGCACACGTCATCACACCAGGCTTCTCAGAGGAGCTTTCTTTGCCCCCCTATCTCAAATGTCACCTCTGTCATTATCTCTTCTCCCTCATTTTTCCTTATAGCAGTGATAATTATCAACTTTAGAGCATCAGCTCTCTACTTTTTTGGTCTTAGGATCTGGATACATGCTTAAATATCATTGAGAACCTAAAGAGTGTACCCTTATGTGAGTTGTGATATTCAAAATTTATACTATCAGAAATAAAAAAATTATAACATTTTTCTGTTTAATGAAGAACAGCAATAATAAACCCACTATATTTGACCATAAATAACTTACAAATAGAGCCATACTTTGCAAAACAAAATAATTGGGGAGAGTAGCATTGTTTGGTATTTTTTGTATATCTTTTCTGTCTATAGAAGATAGCTAGATTGTCATGCTGCTTTCTGCCATTTGATCTGTTGTAATATTTTGTTTTGGGGAAGAAAATATGCCTTTAGACAGATTTGTAGTTTCCCTTTTTATGAAAAGAGAAGGATGTTTTAATAGCTGTTTTATATACAGATAGTCCCCAATTTATAATGGTTTATAATCTTTCAACTTTACAGTGGTGCAGAATCATACCCATACAAACATTCTGGTTTTTGTTTTTAGTACAGTATTCAATAAATTACATGATCCTTTATTATAATAAGTACAAAATGGGTTTTGCATTTGATGGTTTTTATCATACCATATCTTAATATAAGTGGTCTCAGCACATTTAAACCAAGCTAAATTAAGCTATGATGTTTAGTAGATTAGGTGTATTAAATGCATTTTTTAATTATCTTTTCAACTTGTGGTGGGATTGTCAGAGATGCAACCCCAACATAAGTCAAGTAACTTCAATAGTAGTGGATATTTCATTTTAATATTATACTAAAACCCAACGAATAATTGTTGCTTAAGGCTTAGTTGCTGTGTGGACCTTGGACCTGCACATACTTGTGCAGCAACTTCCAGGCAGCAGTCAAGTGCTGTTATGTGTGTGTGTGTTATGATTATACCTAATGGTGGGATTTGTTGCTACATATTTGCACAGGCATTTAATATAATTTGGTCAGTTTCATTCCCCAGTACCTCCTTCCCTCTTTTCCTCCCCCGGCCCCTTCTCCTTCCTTTACTCTACTGGTCTTAGAGGGCTGCCTTTTTAAATGAGAACTGTATTTTGAGATTCTGGTTTACATAAAGTGGAATAAGAAACATCAGCCATCAGTTTCATTGCACTGTTAAACTTTAACAAAGGAAAGCACACAGCCTTCAAAGATAACAATCAAATACAATCTCATGTGCACAGGAAGTGGAACACTTTTTCCTCAATAGTTCCACACCTCACATTATTGCTACTGTTTTTAGGAAATGAAAAGTTACTCTGATATAGTGCCTTGATAAATATTTGTTGAGAATACCTAACGTGTGCCAGATGTGGTGGTGCTGTCAATCCTCACCACCAAAATTATATATATGTATTTGTCTATTGGAATGCTCTTATTCATTTTTTCAAGTCCTATTTATGTTCAGTACCTTACTTACGTGAGTAAACTGCCTTCAGAACTATCCTTAAACTGGAACAGGAATAGAGTTAAACATACAAAACAACAGATATGCCTAATAAATTAGGCAGCCACTATATCTACTTGTTTACATTTCAAAGTCATTAATCTATACTTTTGTGTTTATCTCTTTAAGATCCATACAGGTTTGCAGCACCAAATAATCTGGCCCTGTCAACCTAGCTGTGTACCTTTGGATGAAAAACTCCTGCCCCAGCTTCTGAAAGAAGCAGGTTACACTACCCATATGGTCGGAAAATGGCACCTGGGAATGTACCGGAAAGAATGCCTGCCAACCCGCAGAGGATTTGATACTTACTTTGGTAATGGAAATGTATCTGTTTCTTTAACAACACAGACTACCTGCAGCCATCTCATAAAACACACTAAAGTGTTATCAAATGAAGTAACTAGAAACTTGAACATGAAGTGAATCAGTAAGCATGGCAGTGGGCCACTTTCTAGTGTTACTTGCATAAACCCAGCTCTGAGCCCCATGCCTATAATCCCAGAACTTGGGGAGGCTGAGACAAGAGCATTGCAGGTTGGAGGTCAGCCTCAGCAACCCAGTGAGACCCTATTTCAAAAATTAATAAAAAAAGGGGGGAGGGTTTGAAGGATGTAGCTTAGAGATGGAATGCCCCTAGGCTCAAACCCTAGTACGAAAACAAAACAACAACAACCAAAAACAAATATACATACTCAGCTCCGTGCCCACAGCAGGCCAGAGCACTGAGCATACCTTAGAGCCTTGGAAGAATTATCACCTACACACCAGACCACTGTGCTATCTGAGAACCTTCTTATCTAAAGAGGGTGCAGGCTGACTGTTATTTAATTACAGATGAAACATAATGCAAGAATATTTACTTTGAATTACAAAGTTCATTATGTATTTTCTCCTCCTAGACTCTATTCAAGGGTTTTCTTTCTGGGGAGAGTGGGGGAAGACTCTTTTCCGCTGGCATCCTTCTCCCATCTGTGAGATCTGTTTTTGGAATCACTAGTTTGGAATACATCGACTTAGAAATTAATAATAATAAAATGGGGAGGATAGGAAGATAATAAGAAAATAATAAGTATTTTATGAACATGAACTTGATAGCCCTATAAATATAAACAGAAAACCTAAAGTTTGTTTAAAAATGTGCCCTCTTTAAATCTATTTCAAACTGTACCCTAATTAATAACCTGTTTATCTTGCCCAATGGCTGTATATCATTGTCAGTTTTTTTAAATATGGAGCTATTTTTCTGTCTAGTTATTGAGCTACCTACCTATCTCCCACATCTTCCATCTTCTTCTTCATTTATTTATGACCTGCTACAGTAAAAAAGAAACATATTGGACATAAAAAGTTTAAATAGAATAACAAAATCAGGGTGAGGAGAAAAAGATGGAATAGTTTAATAATGCCAGATTACCAAAAAGCTACCTAGCTCTCATTCATTTCTAAGATATGAGATGCCTTGTGTCAGAGAGAGGGGAGAGTGGGGGAGGAGGAGGGAGGAGGGACAGGCGGGAGGAGGGGAGGGGAGGGGAGAAAAAGAAAGGTGGGCTAAGCCATATTATTTATAAGATAAATGAAAACCAGATGTTCAGGAAGAGGAACACATTTTCTGGCTGGCTCTTAGACATGAGAGAAATTTCTCCTTTGGGAGAAAGTAAAGTGGACAATATCCTTAAAATATTTTGGCAAGACAGTGGTGGTTTTCTTGTAGATGTTTCTTGAGGTATTCTTCTCCATTCAAGCTAGGGCCAAAGCACGAAAGGAGTTATTCAGAAAAGGGAATATATAAGGAGGCCAAAACAATGCAGTCAAAGCACATGGCTGTAAATTCTCCTTGGATCCAGGGTTAAAATCAAGATGCAAGGACATCAGACAGGAGAGCACGTGTGCCCTGCCCCCATCCAAGTGCTCTAGCAGACAGTACAATCAACCATGCCATTCTCTCTGGATGAGCCAGAGTGTATCTTCAGTACCTTCAAACAGCAACTAAAACTCAGACTTGAGTGTAAGACCACTTTGTCATCTTGGAAGTTCTGGAGGAACAAACAGCCTACACATCCTTTGAAATTTTTCAGCCAGGCTTTTGCTGAAGGAGGAGTTGGTATTTAAATTCTGGTAAAAGGATGGACTGTGGGTACTTTGAAATTTTTATTAAAAGCCAAGCTATATACTTAAAATTTTAGTTGAATGGACAAAAGGTGGACATGATATCCTTTGATGAGAATTAGGAAGCCTAACCTGGACCTAGATGAGCAGATAACACCCACATTCATATGAAGGAGGCTTGCAGCCAAGAAGAGTGTGACATCCACACAGCTCCTGTTACTGTCACCACCTGGAAAGTGATCAGATAATGGGGGACAAGGAACACAACTATGTGAACCCTCTAAAAACCAAGGAATTGTATACTTTAAATGGATGACTTGCGTGGAACGTGAATTATATCTCAATAAAGCTGTTAAAGCAGTCAGATTTAGTTATTCAAAAAGTATTTTCTATTTTTTCCTAAGAAAGCCTATGTTACCATTTTCAGGCTCAGCATGAGTTAAATTTGTGGGCCACTCTTAGGATGAACAGCACCAAGTGATTGTCATGTGGTTGTTTGGTATCAGTGTGGCCAAGGGTGTGAGTGAGTAGTTCTAGTCCTATTTTTAACATCATTTCAGTGTTTATAATTCATACATCATCTAATCAAGTATATCATGTGCATGTATTCTCCTAAATCATAGAAAATAGTTTACATTAGTAGGTAAGGAATTGAAGTGATTTCCTCAAATTCTAATACCCAGTAGTTGTGAAAAAATCCAAACTAGAAATCCAGTGTCCTTACAACCTGGAAAGGTCCAGATGAAGCCAGTAACTCCAGAGACACAGTGACTGGGGAAGAGAGAGCTTTATTGGCAGCATGCTAGAAAGTTGGAAGGTGGAGACTTTTATCCTAAAAGTCCAACTTGCTTAGGAGTTGCAGGTATAAAGCTTATATAGGGATTTGGGGTAGGTAGATTTTTAGACTCAGGTTGGTGAAGTGATAGAATGGTCATAAATTTTGTGGTGATCTGCTTTTCTGACACACCTGGGGCTGGTGTCTGACGTCACCAAGTATTCTGGGTTCTATAACTAAAGCAAAGTTACTAATCAGAGAGTTTCTTTTTCCAGGAAAAGCTAACCTTGCAGTTAGTTTTTAAGACACAGTATAGGGGAGCTGGGCACATACCTGTAATTCTGTACTGGGAAGACTGAGACAGAATTGCAGGTTTGAGGCCAACCTCAGCAACTTAGCAAAATCCTCAGCAACTCAGTGAGAACCTGTTTCAAAAAAAAAAAAAAATTAAAAAGGGCTGAGGGTGTAGCTTGGTGGTAGAATGCCCCAAGATTCAATCCCTAGTACCAACTCCTCCCCCGAAACCAAAACAAACAAAACCCCCAAGATACAGAATAGGGGAAAAAAGTAAAAGACAACTTTTGCCAAAGAACAGTTTTAACCCATTAGGTGGCTTCAATCAGAGATTTTGTCTAGCCAGGTGTGGTGGCACATATCTATAATCCCAGTATTTAGGAGACTGAGACAGGAGAACCACAGGTTCCAGGAGAGCCTCAGCCAGTAGGAAGACTCTCATCAACCTAGTGAGTCCCTGTTTTAAAATAAACAATAAAATAGGGCTGGGGGTGTAGCTCAGAGGTAGAATGCCCTGGGTTTTGTCTAGAGCAAAGCTAACAGGAGATGAATAATGTATTGCTCAACTATGTGACTTCCAAAATTAGAGATTTTTAAAGTCAACTAAAAGCAAGTGAAGCCACAGGATTTATTTAGGTTTTCCTTAGTTGCATCCTGATGATCTAACCACCCAGGTAAAGGCAGAGGTTGTTTCATGGATACATTTCCTTTTCCTTTTGCACACTCATTAATAAACATGTTAGATTTCCCTTTCTTATATACATAGGAGAAATGATTACCATATAAAAAGTTATCTTAAGTCCAAAGTACTAATTATATTCAGGACCTTGAATTTACTGGCTCATGAAAAGAGAGGAATTGATTGAAAATGAATTGATTTGTTATATAAGCTGTGTAAGGCAAAACGATGCAGTCAATTGTCATTATAGGGAGAGTTCAGGACTTGGGGAAAGGGCTAGGCCAATTTTGCCATTATTGTTTTTAAGGATAATCAGCAGTATATGTTAAGAGATAGCTAAGAGCCCTACAAAGTTTATTTCTTTTTAATAGCTTTATCAAGGCATATTCACATACCATACAATTTACCCAGTTAAGGATTACCATTCAACAGTTTTTAATAAATTTACAGGGTTGTGTTGTTACTATTACAATCCAAGTGTAGAACATTTTCATCACTCCAAAAAAGAAATCAAATCCTATTCATTAGCATTCGCTTTCTATTTCCCTCTCCCCCAAGTCATAGGCAGTCACTAATTTACTCTCTGTATGTATAGATTTGCCTGTTCTGGACATTAATATAAATGGGATCACAATATGCAGTATAGTTTATTTGAATATTTTAGGAAAATATGGAACATTTATACAAATAACAGTTAATAAAATTCATTTTCTTCCATATTTAAATCTAAATTGCAGGATAGACAATTAATGCTATTTAAATTGAGGACAAAATCAAGATCACTGTAGGCAGAAAAATCTGACTTTAGTGCTCACACTACAGTTGGATCATTTGGCATTGCTGAGCAATGTCTGGAAATCCTGTTTGGAAAGGTTGTCTCTTTCACCAGTGGGTGTCAGCATGTGACTAAAGATGATTCTCAGAGCCGAGGCTTTAAACAACCTGGAAGCTGTCTCCCAGCCTCAGGAACAACAAACACCATTGTTTGAATTCTGCACTCATTCTGTGATCACCTCACAACAAAAACTTGTCACAAATTACATTAGCTATACGTTGTTTTGCCATTACCTATAAGGATTAAGGTATTATCACCTTCACTGAATCTGAGTCCTGATGTTTTAAAAACATATTTATGTGGAGTCACTTGGAGGGTTTCATGATAGAGCCTATGTGAGGAATGGGTTTGATTTTTTATACAATAAGATTTCAGTGACTTTTGCTATCAAATATAGAGATGTTAAGAAATGTTGCTCTGATTAGCTTTGCCATTTGATTAGCCTTGTCACAGGTAATCAATTGCATTAGGCAAATAAATGCTGAAACATGAGTTTGTTCAAATTTTCTGCTATGCTGACAATTTTCATCTTCCATACTTGTTGCAGGGTATCTCCTAGGTAGCGAAGATTACTATTCTCATGAGCGTTGTACATTGATTGAGGCTTTGAATGTCACACGATGTGCTCTTGACTTTCGAGATGGTGAAGAAATTGCTACAGGATATGAAAATATGTATTCAACAAACGTATTCACCCAGAGGGCTACAGACCTTATAGCTAACCATCCTCCAGGGAAGGTAAGTCTTGCTTCTTTATTGATACCAGAATCTTGAGGCTGGGTGTGATAGCACACACCTGTAATCCTAGTACTTGGGAGGCTGAGACAGGTGGACGACAGGTTTGAGGACAGTCTGAGCAACTTAGTGAGATCTTAGCAACCTAGCAAGACACTGTCTCAAAACAAAATCTAATCAACAAAAACAAAAAAGGGCTGCGGGTGTAGGTTGGAGGTAGAATGCCTCTGGGTTAAACCCCCAGTACCACCAAAAAAAAGAAAAAAAAAAAAAGAAAAGAAAAAGGAATCTTGTTAAGAAAAGTCCACTGTTATTTAAGAAAAAAATCTAATAAATTCTAGGTGAGGTGTTTTCAAATTTAGAGCACATCAGAATCAGTCTAGGAAGGTTACTAAAAATGAAGATTCCTGGAGTCTGCCTCTAAGGGTGGGATAGGATTTATTAGGTTTGGGAGAAATCCATATATTAGCTTTTTTTTTTTTTCTGGTATTTGGGATTGAACCCAGAGGCATTCTAACTCCGAGCTACACCTCCAGTCCTATTTTTTATCCTTTATTTTGATACAGGGTCTCACTACATTGTGGAGGGCCTCATTAAGTAGCTGAAGCTGGCCACAAACCTGGATTCTCTTGTCTCAGCCTTGCAAGTACTGGGATTACAAGCATGAGGCACCATGCCCGGCATATATTAGCATTTTAAAGAAACCGTTAAAAGGTGATTTTGGTGAGAGTAGTCCCCAGGTCACACTTTGAGGAATACTAATTCTATGCTGTTTCAGTGGAAATACAGTTTTATTATTTTGATGTTTTATGTGCATTTGCTCTAAGTAATTAGTAAAATGACTCTTTAAAAAACAATTGGTTATGTACAAGATGAGGCTTAATTATGGCAAACTTTCTGTTAAGAGATCTACAAATTTTGGATTCAGGGTAGTAAGTCCTCTAACTTTATATTTTCCCCCAAGACTATTTTGTCTATTCTAGTTTTTTTTTTTTTTAAATTAACATTCCCATGTTAATTTTAGAATCGTCTGGTCAATTTCTATCAAGAAAAATATAAAAGGTGCCCATATTTACTTGGATTTCATTAAAGCTGTGGTCTTACTTGGAAGGAATAGTATCATAAAATTGAGTCTTCCAATTCATAGACATGGGACATTGATGAGCCTGTTTTTTCATATTTGCCATACTAAAGCTATTGTTTATGTCATGTGCTGACTTATCTATAGGCAAAGATAGAAGAAAGTCTGGATAGCCTTAAAGCCAAAGTCTCTGCATTTAGCTTGTAAGTGCCTCTGAAATGGGCCAGGTATTTTGTGTCATCCAACATGACTCAAAAGATGGCTTTGTGAAGAACTGTATTGGCATACTCACAAAGTCAGTCCTTCAAGGGGACTTGGATACAATGAATTCTCCAATGTGCAATGTTTTCTTGTTCTTCTGCTTCCTTTCACTTTGACTCCTTGAAAATGCCTAGAGGTCCCTGGTGCTGAGCACAGTGTGGATTCTGCCTTACATATGTGTTTGGACTTGGTGCCCTGCTGATGACTCCCATGTCGGTGTGTAATCTTCCTGGCTCTGCCTTTGCCTACTCAACTCAGTATTGGGGATCCTCCCTATGTCTTTAGCTTTACCCTACTTTTAGCTTTATATCAGCTTAAGCTGACAACTCAGAGTAACATGCCTGCTGTAGAACATGAAGTAAGGGAAACATTTTCTCAAATATTTATAAATATACAAGCTTTAAATCTAGATCTAAATCAGCATTCAGACATTTGGAAAACTAGGTAATTGGCTTAAGTTTTCAGCTTTTGTCTTGGTCAGCATTCTCACTGCTGACTGCACAATTTAGAGGAAGGAAGATTTATTTGCTCACAGTTTGGAGATTTCAGGTTCAGTCCATGTGAGTCTGTGGAGCACAAAGCATGGAGGTGGGAAGCAGATAGAGGGAAAGAGCAAGGGCTCTGCTCTCACATCATGGAGACTAGCAAGCAAAGGGATTCAGAGACACAAGCATAGTCCACAAGGCCACACATCCAGGAACCCCACTTCTCCAGCCACGCCCTACCTGCCTAGGTTACCACCCAGTAACTCCATTACAATGAATTTATCCACTGATGAGATCAAAACTCTCATGACTTAATTATATCCACTATGAACATTAATGCATGAGCTGTTTAGGGGCCATTCTATATCTAACCATAACAGCTTTTTCTGTATGCTTGACATTTTATATATACAGCTCAACACCAAAATCAAAAACAAGAAAATCAAGGTAATGTTTTAAGGGAACCATGTATTTTCCTTTGAGGGAGCCACTACTTTACACTTCTTATTTAAGAAAACTGGCTTAGAGAAGTTAAGTAGCTTGTTCAAGGTCACAGAGCTACTGAAAGTCAGAGTTGGAATTTAAACCAACTCTCTCTGACTCCAGAACTTATATCTTTAATCAGCCTCCCTAGTTCACAGCTAATATCCAAGACCAGAGATCCTGAGTCCCAGTTCAACTTAATGGTTCCAGTCCTGACCATATATTATAATCATCAGAGAAACCTCTGATAAGAAATGCTGATGTCAAATACTGTGATTTGTCAGTCATCGATATTTCATACACACACATCCCCCACCAGTGATTTTTTTTTTTTTTTTTTTTTTTTTTTGCGGTACTGGGGATTGAACTCAGGGGCATTCTACCTCTGAGCTATACCCCCAGCCCTATTTTTTATTCTTTATTTTGAAACCAAGTCTCACTAAGTTGCAGAGTGCCTCACTAGGTAGCTGAGGCTGGCCACGAACCCGGATCCTCTGGTCTCAGCCTCCCAAATGCTGGGATTACAAGCGTGCGCCACCACGCCCGGCTCCCCACCAGTGATTTTGATGTGCAGCCACTAATGACACCCTGTGCAGTTAAGACAGCATTCTGTGATGTATCACTCAGGGTACTCCCTGCCCTCAAACACAGAGGCAAACAGAAGCCAGCTGCCTTTTGCAGGTTATAATCTAATAATATCTTAGTTATACAAACTATACTCTGCCTACAATAAAATTTCATTCAAATTATGGAAGAATAGAATATTCTCTCATACTTTCCTCATGCCATTATGTTGATAAGAGAAAGCAACTGGGGTAAACTAATTCTCTGTGGGCAAACTGTCTTACTAGGGTGATAGGGAAAGCACTGGGATTTAGGACAATGGGAGGCCCTAAGAACTCCTAAGCTATGGAAGAGTGTTGTTAGAATGGTGCTGCTCATAGATAGCATGATGGAAATCGCAGATGAGAGGGTGGACATTTTCTTGCCATGTCTGAAACATTCTGAAGAAGCACTGGGCACTGTGGCGAACACTTGGGAGACTGAGACAGGAGGATGTCATGTTCAAGGCCAGTGTTGACAACTTAGTGAGACCCTGTTTCAAAATTAAAAAAAAAAAAAAAAAAGAAGTGCTGGTAGGGGAGCATAGAAATAGAATTCCCCTGGATTCAATCCCCAGTACTGAAATAAATACATAAATAAATAAAAGAATAAAGAAAAAAATCTGAAGAAGTATTCATCATTCCTAGTGTCCTCAATGTAAAGTTTCAAGTGCAGACATAAACGAATGAAGTCATCAGTAGTTGAGTAGTAACCCGAAAATATTTGCTTAAGATAGTTCATGCACATGTTGACATTTTCAGTTCTCAATAAAATGATGCATCTCACTGTTTTCAGGAGCTGCACTTTTTGACATCTTATCCCAATTTTTAATTCTGTGCTAATTTCTCAAGTGCTGTTTATAGACTTATAGGCAACTTGTTATAAGATGGAAATCAATAACGAAACACATAAACTGGGCATGGTGGTACATGCCTGTAATCCTAGTACTTGGGAAGCTGATACAGAATTGCAGGTTTGAAGCCAGTCTCAGCAATTTACCTCAGCAATGTAGTGAGACCCCATTTCAAAATAAAAATTAAATAGAGCTGTTCTATAACAATGTAATTGCTGGTACTGGACTCAGGGAGACACTGCTAAACAGTGACTTTGCATTTAATGGGAAGGAATGTCCTTTTTTCTTTTCTACAGGGTCATCCTTTTACAAAGTGAAAGTAATGTATCCATAAAATATCTTCCTGTTAAAAATAGTCCCACATCAAAGACTTATGAATTAGACTAGAAACTTTGCAATTGCTAGATGAAATCACAGAACCAACTCTCCCACATATAGGCATAGGCAATAAGATCTCTAAAGCTCAGGAAATAAAACCAAGAATTAATAAATGGAATGGCATCAAATTAAAAAGCTTCTGCACAGCAAACAATCAAGAGCATGAAGAGAGACCCTACAGAATGGGAGAATAATTTCCAGGTACTCTGCCAACAGAGGATTCATATCCAGAATATATAAAGAGCTCAAAAAACTTAACACCAAAAACTAAATAACCCAATCAATAAACAGGCAATTGAACTAAATAGACATTTCTCAAAAGAAGAAATACAAATGGCCACCAAATATATGAAAAATGTTTAAATTCTTAGCAATCAGGGAAATGCAAATCAAAACTACACTGAGATTTCATCTCCAGTTAGAATAGCAATCACCAAGAATATAGATAATAATAAATGCTAGTAAAGATGTGGGGGGAAAGGAACACTTATATACTGTTGTTGGGATTGTAAATTAGTACAACCACTATAGAGATCAGTATGGAGAGTCCTTAAAAGACTAGGAATAGAACCATGATATGACCGAGCTGTACCACCCCTCAGTATCTTTCTGAACAAATTAAAATCAGAATAGTGTAGTGATACATGCATACCCATGTTTATAGCAGCACAATTCACAATAGCCAAGTTATAGAACCAACCTAGGTGTTTGTCACCAGATGAATGGATAAAGAAAATGTGGTATATAAAAACAATGGAGTTTTACTCAAGTCACAAGAACAACAACAACAACAAAATTATGCCATTTGCAGTAAATAGATGGAACTGGATAACATTATCCTGAGTGAAATCAGCCAGACTCAGAAAATCAAAGGCCTCATGTTTTCTCTCTTATGTGGAAACCAGAGAGGAAATAAGAAAGACAAAGACCTCATGTTTTCTCTCTTATGTGGAAACCAGAGAGGAAATAAGAAAGACAAAGACCTCATGAAAATGAAGACAGAGACCAGAAGAGTAGTGGAATGGGACCAGAGATGGAGGTGGAGAGGGAAAGAGAGAAGGATAAAGGGAAACAGACTGGATAATGTTAGGTGCATATATGAATGCACCACTGTGAATCTGTCATGTATAATTACAATGCACCAATAATTTTTTAAAAAAATAGCTCCCATAGCACTTTGCAGAATAAAAACATGTTATCTAATATACCTAACCTACTAGAAGCTTCCTAAAAAAAATATAATTTCAACGTAAGAGTCTTAATTTTCCCTGGCACAATTTGCCTTAATTTGAACATCAAAGATAGGATAATGTCAAAACCTATCATATCTTTTTTCTATTTATACTTTAAATTAGGAAAATATATAAATAAATGAAAATAAAGTATCCTTTCTTACTGATGCTAAGGTGTCTTAGCATGGTAAAGATGTTTAGAATATACCTCTTAGGAGCCACATGGTATAATAAAAAAAGGGAAAAGAACCCTTAGCATCTTAAACATGAATATATTAATTGCCTTAGGTGATAATATCTGACTTTTAACATTAAGAATTTAGCCATGATTCCACATATAGGATTTCATTTCATATTCCTAAGACCCCCTAAAAGGATCCAGCTAGGTTGGGGTAAGGGTAGCAATTATGACTAAGTTGATCAGAATAGGGATCTAGACCCAAGCAAAAGCAAAGGAGAGGTCAGGCTCCAGTATAAACCCAGAGATCAGTGGAGGTTGACATCAGGCCCAGACTTCAGTGTTGGAATCGGGATGTCAGTAAGGTCAGAATGGGCCTTCAGGTCTCCAAGGCTGAAGCATAGGCAGGTTGGAACTCAAGTCTGTGGACAAATGGTAATAATGAGCCCATCCCCAGAATGGCTTGCCTTGGCCTAGTGAGCTGAGGCTCTGTCTGGCAGGCATGAGGAAACTGGCTACAGCTGTTCACAGGGAGGGTCCAACAAGTGGCTGTCCCAGGGCCCTCATGGTGGATGGAGAACCTGGGAGTTATAGTTAATTGTTCTATTGGGCTACCATGTAGTATTAAAATATATATTTTTTCCAGTTTAAAAATAGCTTAGAAATGCTTCTATTTAGTGTTGTTGAGGAATGAGTTGTTTTGTGAATAAAGTTCACCTGAGTGCTGAAAGCTTATTTTTATGGTGTCAGATGGAAAGATTTACAATGTGTTGCACTGACCTAACTTCATGAAATGGGCTGTACTGTACCTTATTCTGTCTCCTGGTGACCCAAAGCCATACAGCTGCATGGAAGGCTATTTTCCCAAACAGCTATTCCTAGACTGCTGGGAAAAAAGATGAGTTTTTTGTTTGAGGAATACCTTTATCTATCCTTTTAAGTTAATAGTATTTGTCTGGCAGGTGGCATGAGATCTTTGAATGGCTGGTGACAGCCACCTGATAGGCTGGCTCTTACCCCTCAGAGGTGGTTTTCACTTCTAAGTCATGTCCTTTATCTTTGAGTCAATAGAAGTCTGGTTACTGGACCAATGAGAACTGCTGTAGTTTTATATTTTTAACCCCTCAAGGGTGAGGGTAATGTCTTCAGCTACTAATGAATAATTATGGGAAAGATTTTCAAGATACTCTTTTGCTCTATGTAGCAAAGCAAGTAGAATTATTTCCATACTGAATATTTGCAAGGCTCTTTAGCAGTTGTCCCAGAATCATTTTTTCCCTGGCATGGTTACAAGAACTCTCCCCACCACCCTCCTCTTTGTGACTTTTAGGAATCCATTGCTGGCTAGGAATGTGCCTTCTTTCCCCCTTCTCTCCTTCACCACAGGGGTTGCCACGTTGCTGCTAGTAACCTGTGTAGGAGCAGAAAAATCTGTTTCTGTCTCTTAGGGTCCTGGCCTGGTCCAAGAAT